>JAHHZJ010000213.1:0-35075 GCA_021437245.1 Aegilops speltoides | reverse complement strand
GATTGCATTGAGGAATGCACATAGCTTCACAATGGCTACTCGAACATTTTCGGCGAGGAGCCCTCAAAGAAATCGGAAGCAATTGCGTCATAATCATGTGGCGGTCATTGAGACTTCAGGTTTTGGAACTTTTCTCCGCCATGTTTATTATTCCCTTTATATTGGGCGAGAATCGAGGCGGGACCTTCATACTGCTCGGGCATTCAAAAGATGACCTTCTCTTCTTTGGTCGGAGGCGTAGGCTGCACGACGAAACCATTCGGATGCGGTCGTGAGGTCTTTCAAGCGTTGCTGGTCTGCCGTGCTTCCTTTGTATCATTGTCTTCCCATACGCCCAAAAGCTTAGGAGGTTCACGCAAATATTCTTAAATAACGTGCATCCGTCGATTGTAGAGCGGACATCTAGGACTTTCCAATATTCTAGCTCGAATAGATTTCTTCTTCCACATGGCTGCGTGCCGTCGGCTCCTTGGAACTGATTGTCCGCGAGGACCCTTTCAAAGATGACTTTCAAATCCTTGACCATATCAAATACCTCGGCACCGGTCGTTCCGAGCTTCGGCGGTGATCGCCTTGCCGTTGTAATGCTTGCCTTTCTTTCTTCTGGATGAATTTTGAAAGAAATCGGCGATGCCCAAATTACCGTTCTTCTTACAATTTGGCAAATGTACACTTTCGGTCTCATATAGCGGTGCGTGCATGCATTATATCCCTTATTTGACCGGTCCGAAAGGTTACTAAGAGCAGGCCAATCGTTGATGAATTCACAACAACGCTCGTAGGTCAAATTCCTCTTGTTTGTGCTCATCCCACACGGACACCACCCACTGTAAAGTTCATCAACTAATGGCCTTAGGTACACATCGATGTCGTTGCGGGTTGCCGGACCTTGGATGAGCAACGGCATCATAATGAACTTCCGCTTCATGCACAACCAAGGAGGAAGGTTGTAGATGCATAGAGTCACGGGCCAGCTGCTATGGCTGGCTACGCTCTGCTAAAAATTCATGCCATCCGTGCCGAAAGCAAATCTTATGTTCCTTGCATCATTTGCAAAATCTTTGAACCATCATCGATCTTTCTCCATTCCGTTCCATCTGCGGTGTGTCTCAACTCCCGTCCGACTTACGGTCCTCTTTGTGCCATCGCAACAACTTGGCATGCTCTTTGTTCATGAGCAGACGTTTCAACCGTGGTATTATAGGAGCATACCACATCACCTTGGCGGGAACCCTCTTCACAGGTTTGGCCCTCAACAATCGTCACCGGTCATCGCCTCTGATCTTATAACGCAATCACGGTGCATACCGGGCATTCATTCAAATTCTCGTATTCACAGCGGTGAGGATCACGATCGTTGATGCATGCATGTATCTTGAACCTCTAAACCTAGAGGCGAGACAACCTTCTTTGCTTAAATGCGTCTTGGCGGGCACTCGTTATCCTTTGAAACATATTCTTCAACATTTTCAGCAAGTTTTCAAATGCAGTCAGCTACACTGCCTCTGCCTTCCATTTCAACAAATCCGATGTGCAGCCCAGCTTTTTCGAGACCATCATCGCATCCGGTACAGCGCCTTTCGTGATCCTCTAACATGCGATCCAAATTCTCCCTCTCCTTTTCGGTTTGCGGCGTCTCCGTGCATCGGCAATGGTCGACCAAGATCATCAGCGGGATCATCCGTGCCTCTTCTTCACCTTCCCTTCACCTTCAGCATCCTCCATGAAAGTATCACGAAATGAGCAAGATAGCTTTCATCGATGAAATCATCCTTCTTCATCTTCTTCCATTATAACCCCTCTTTCTCCATGCTTAGTCCAACAATTATAGCTTGGCATGAAACCCTTACAGAGCGGATGCATGTGAACAACTCTTGAGGAAGAGTAACCCTTCTCATTCTTCTGAGATAACACATGGACGAATAACAAAACCCCCGCATTGCGCATTAGCCACTCAGAAATCTTTCAAACCCGTAGTGAACTTCTTGGGAGAATCGGTTTACCGTACATCCATTGCGATTCATCTGCATTATTATAATATAAAATATATAATTAACCATCATGCATTTGTTATGAACTACACACATGCATATTGACACATCAAGGTTCATCAAGTTGCTAACCGCGATCGAAGAGTGTGGCTCCAACACTTCATGTCATGTTTGTTTCATGCTCTTGGGGCATTTCATCAAACACCTTATGTGCATAAGAGGAACCAAAAGCAAACCTACACCCACTTGTGAGAGAATGGCTCCAAATGGCTAAGTGTTGGCTCTTTGGATGGGTATATATAGGGAGGGCTTTAGTTGCGGTTGGCACAGCAAGCCGCGACTAAAAGGTGCCGAAAACCTTTAATCGCGGTTGTCTGGCCAAGCGACTAAACCCTCACGTCCCCTGTTGCCACGGCGCCACAGGCCCGGGCCTTTGGTCGCGGTTCACCTCGAACGACTAAAGAGTCCCATTAGTCGCCAGTTCCTACAACTTCGCGACTTATGGGGTTGGCGCCAGAGCTTTGTTTTCCACCGGTGATGGGGTTTCTGCGAAACATAAAACATGCAACAAGCAGGCGGCCTTTGAGCCTTTGGATCAATATGTTAGTCCCAAAAATAATATAAAAGTTGCCAAAAGTGTATGAAAGTTGTATAATATTGGCATGGAACAATAAAAATTATAGATCTGACGAGAGCGTATCAAGCCTCCATGTGTGAGCTGATTTTTTCCTAAAGGAGGTTATCCCCGGCCTGCGCATCGAGCGATGCATCGGCCATATTATTGATAAGCAAAAGATTCAACAAAGTCTTGAGTCTCAAAGGGAAAAAGATCACAT
Source organism: Aegilops speltoides (assembly GCA_021437245.1). Taxonomy (NCBI): domain Eukaryota; kingdom Viridiplantae; phylum Streptophyta; class Magnoliopsida; order Poales; family Poaceae; genus Aegilops; species Aegilops speltoides. The sequence continues at coordinate 32,248 of JAHHZJ010000213.1, read as the reverse complement.
AGAGCAAAAGCAGGCGATCTTGTAGTTACTTCCAAGTGGCGGCACTGTAGAGCCGAACGATCTTGTCAAATCCATAGCGATCGCGTGCGTCGTGGCGAAAAAAATGGCGCGGGAGATCGAGGCGGCTCCGCCCTATCCCATCCGATTCTGCGGCCTCCTTAAGCGCGCGATTCCCAAAATTCGAATCCCGTGAAATCCATGACGGCAGAACAACTTGTCAAGCGGAGGATCTCCTCCATACCGTCACTCGAGCTTTTCAAGTAAAAAACTCACTCGACTAATACCAAGAATGGATCAAGCGTTGAAAAAGAAGTTGGTGTTGTTACTTAGGTTCATGGATCCGGAACAAGATATACTCATAGCCACGAAAAATGGGTGGAAGAGTTCTCAACTCCTTCCCCACTCAAACCTCGATCCATTAGGGGCTAATGATGAAGCTATGTACCTAGGGTAGGGTCATGGACTGTCTAAACTACCCCCCAAGGACATCTCTAGAAGAAACCACCTTTCAATTGACTCGAAGTGTTCCACTCGGCGGACTCGAAGACACTTTCGACCATGAAGCCAACCACTCGTGAGCGGGAGATCTAAAGTCGCTCTGCACGCAAACGGTCGGTCATTAAGTAGCTTTTATGGTCATCATAGCACTTTATTTGTGGCGTTACCAGTAACGCCCGATCTTAATGTACCTTAAACCCTACATAGCTGAAGGCCGGAGGGGTCTGGCGAACTCTATATAAGCCACCCCTCCTCAGTGTAAAGGTTTCGCACCCCTGTAACTCATACACACATAATCTAGTCGACCGCCTCCGGGCTCCGAGGCGTGGGCTGTTACTTCCTCGAGAAGGGCTGAACTTCGTAAACCTCTTGCGTATACAACTACTCCATAGCTAGGATCTTGCCTCTCCATTCCTACCCCCTACACTCTTTGTGGGACTTAGAACCACGACAAGCGGCATCTGTTGAAAAGAGTTTTCTCAGCCATGAATATCATTAAGACAGATTTGAGAAATAAGATATCGATGATTGGTTGAATGATATGATGATATGCTATATAGAGCGAGATATATTTGCTGGAATTGATGACAAGAAGATCATAGAACATATTTCACAGCTTGAGAGACCGTGAGGCCATCTACCAACCCTCCCCGTATACTTACGACTTAGGGTAAATACTTTTGTTATCTGTTTCAAACTATTTGCTTACTTGTTCCAATACATGTATTGATATCAGCTTGTTCACCTGTTGTACGTATCTATTAGTCATGGAGTTGGACATTTTGGGCCATGGAATGAATTATTCAAGCAGCGGGAGTTCAAGTTAGTAGTTATGTGTGACGTTATGGTATACGGGGAGGAGTTAAGTTAGCAGCGGAGGCCATGGAATGAATTATTCAAGCTCGCGACACTTTCAGTGAGTTTCCAGTGTCGCCGCCGGAGAAGGCAATGCTGTCGTGGGCCGTAGTGGGCCTTGGCATGGATGTCGTTAAAGAGGAGCTGCAAGGTGCTGCATGTTGAGCGTTGAGGCCTTCAACTCGGACAAAAAGCGCAGCGGCTGGGTGGTAGCGCACTGGAAAGACGTTGCGGAGATGGTGCTGGCAGAATTGCTCAGGGTGTGTTTGGTAGGGTGTATGAAGGGTGCATGGTAAGAGTTCCTTCTCGACCCTTTTAGATGTTTGGTAGAGTGTATGGAGGGTGCGTGAGTCGCGCTAAGCAGCATGAATCACTAGAAGCGTCATGAAGAGCATGCATGAAGAGGGGTGTTGAGTTGAGCATGCATGAAGAGGAACAACTATGTTGAGACGAGAACGCAACAAACACACCTCAATGTACGTGGACACGGATGGAGCTGTGCGCGAACTCAGGTGGAGCAGAGGAGGGATCTTGAGACGGTGACCAACGACATGGCGGTCGGCAGCCTTCGCCTACAAGTAAGTCAAACTCGAAGATCGACGACAGACGGTCTCACATTGCTGGGCTTGGTCCCTGCCGTTGGACACAACAGTTGAAGCAGAAGGGCCACGTGTGGTGGCCGTAACCGCCGACAGCACCAACACCAACGACGCGCCGGCGCTCAAGGAGGCCGACGTCGGGCTGTCCATGGGCGTCCAGGGCACCGGGTGGAGCTCCGACATCATCATCCTCAACGACAAGTTGGACACGGTGGTCACCGCCACGCTCTGGGGACACTGCGTCAGCTCCTGTGGGTGAACCTGATCATGGACACCATGGGCGGGGCGCTCTGGCGCTGGCCACGGATACGCCAACCAAGACGCTGCTCATGGACCGCCCGCCCATTGGCCGCATGGCGTCGTTCATCAGCATTCAGCAACACGACCTCGCCGCGCAGGCGGCGTTCCAGATCGTCCTTCTGCTGGCGCTCCAGTACCAGGGCCGGGACCTCTTCGGCACGGATGAGAAGGCCAACGACACCATGATCTTCAACGCGTTCGTGCTCTGCCTCGAGAGATCGAGAAGAAGAACGTGTTCGCCAGGCCAGGTGCTGGTCATCATCGCCGTGACGCTCGTCCTTGCAGGTGGTCATGGCCGAGGTTGATTGGCCGGCACCAGAGGCTGGGATTGGGGCTGTGGGGCGTCTGCCTCGCCATCGCTGCCGTGTCGTGGCCCATCGGCTGGGATGGCAAGTTCATCCCGTGCCGGACCGGACTGTCCATGACATCTTGACACGCCACAAGCTGTCATGATCCATACTGCAGCGTTCAATTTTTTATAAGCAATTAGGTGATTCTTTCATACATTTTTTTGACAACTTCTTTCATACTACAGTACATTGTTAGTCATTATTTGTCGAATCTTATAATATCGATATGTTTCTTTTGTTCCACAATATTTCTCAAATCCTCCATACAAACTACATCACCAGATGTATTCACAAAAGCAAACAACAGCAAGACTAAAGCCACGTCTACAGAACTTAACTAGCATGAAAAATATCTTTTGCACATTTCTTTTAGATTACTACTCCCCCCTCTGTCGTGCTAAGTTATGGGATAGAGGGAGTACTATATAATCTGATCGAGTTTTTTTTATTTTGAAGCACCAATCGTAGAACAATTTTCCATTAATAAAGAGATTTTACAAAAGACAAATTCTAGAAATCTAAGAAAAAGAAAAGGCTACATTTATCAATTCCTTTCTTGAATCTGATCGAGTTTTGGCTTTGCTTTGTTTACATTTCCTTGTTGACAAGAAACAATCAGGGCGACAGAAGAATGGTGGATTTGGAATTTGGTGGGGGTTTCGCGGAGAGAGACTTGATATCCTTTTCGTTCATTTTTTATTTTTCAGTCTTGCTAAGTCTCAGTCGACTACGACTTTGTTATCTCAGTCGATGCTATGTCCGTGAGGTATTACATTAAGATCCATGTAAAATTTTCTTTTCAGTTTTTCTTTCCCTTTCTTGCATGTAATGTCATTCGATTGGGACTTGGTTAAATCTCGAATGACCGAGCAGGCCACACCCTTTATTTTTCACCGCGCGCGTCTGCCGTGTACGTACATGGCGTGCACATGAGCTCTACCAAGCTCCCTATGTGAATTTTAATATAGCGGACTGGATGGCTTATCTGTACTAGCAAATAGTCTTGCCCACAAGAAATTAAAATAGTTTTTGTTGGTTTTATCGGTTTCTTTTTCTCAACACATGTTTGTTTTTCTCAGTACACAATGATATATTTAGAACACGCATGAAACTTTTTATGATTCACTCACGTTGTACATTTTTAAATACGTCCTTTGAACACTTTTGCAATGAACATTTTCTAAAACTACTCAAATATTTTTTACAGTCTATATTTCAAAATTTCACGGTCTTTTTTGGACACGAGTTTTTGAAGAATCAATTTTGGAGACAAGTGAATATTTCTGTAAAATGTCACGTACAGACACCGCTGAGCAGATGGGGACGGAGTTTTTGTTTTTAGGATTGTATATACGAGGGCGGTGCTAGGCCTGGGCACCCAGGGCCGTTGCCAGGGCATGGATGTATTTTCTAGATTCCCTCAAAAAAAAAAATCTCCTCGCTTTTGTAATTGTTTTTTTGGATAAAGAAGGATTTTCATTAACGAAAACCACCGCGTTCTTCGAGCTACAGGACACTGACTAAACATAAACCAAAAGAAAGGCAGGGGTGTGCAGCGTAGCATATCAGCTAGGCTGAACCAGTGGTGGAGGAGATACAGCAAGGCTCGGATGGAAGGAAAGAAATTGTCAGCAGGGCAAGAGAATTCACTAGCTGCCAGTTTGTATATGGAAACCGGGCAATGAACGGAGATGCTCATAATTTGGCCAAATTTTCATCTTCTTTAGTACAGGGCGCCATTTGTGGCTTGGTGGATCCCATGATCCTTTTGTAATTTCTGTAAACCTGGCCTCTTGAATAATAAAGCTGGATCATCGCTCAAAAAAAAAAATCTCCTCGCTTTGCATTACTCTTTTCTTTTTTTCCTTTAAAGAACAAAAAACTGCTCGCGCGGCTCGGCGTGACTCGGACCATTGTACAAGGCCTCACGCTGCCTGCTGCTACGCGTTTACACTCCCCAAGAATGGGACAGTGTTTCCCTCAAAAAAAAAAAGAGAATGGGACAGTGTAATTAGGGAAGTAGTAACACCCTGAGCAAGACACCGTCTGCTGAAGGTGAGAGCGATACCTCAGGCTGCAAACAACCGAATGAGGCAACTTATAGCACCCTGATAGAGTCTCTGCTGAAGAGCAAGGAAGCGATTCAACCTGTTATGCTGCTAAACAGGGACTGTGTGAAGAGGGCCAACAACAACATCTTGAGCATGCTACTTCAGCAAAGTACCAACATCTTGAGCATGCTGAATCTGAGAGCATGAGCCTTACAGTCTCTGCTGAAGAGCTAAGGAAGCGATGCAAAACATGGTTTGTGTGAAGACTAAAGAGGCAAACAACATCTCGAGCATGATATATACTTGCAACGACTAGAAATTAAACATGGTGAGGAGGGATTTTTTTAAGGCACAAGTTAAACATGGTGAGGAGGTCATCATTGATTCGCTTGAGGGTGTAAATTTGTAAGGCAGAAGATCCTTTCCTTGTTAGAAAGGTGTTTTTCGCGGAAGGAGCTGCAGGGGCAATCGGGCTCATATGCATAATGGTGCTCCAACGCAGAGCTGCTCCGCTACTCATTATGCCAGCTCGAGTTCATTTCTCTGCAGGACCCAATGTGGAAGGCAGCCCTCTCTCGGCTTACCATGACAATGCTTCTTTTAATGGCACCCTGCACAAGATATGACTGATGATCAGGTGCAGACTCAATCTATGCATTAATTCTTTTATGGATGTTCCTGCTCACATCTCTTTTGGGAATCAAGTTGTGCGCTGCATTCTGCTGGACTGCATTTATTCTTGATGCTGCCTATGTCTGTATCTGGGCAGTTTGAGGACGAGGTCCCTGTTCTATGCTCGCTCGGTTCTCATGGCTGCTCTCTCTCAGTGCCCTTTGGGCTATGATGGCTTTCAGCAAAATTCAGATGCCTATGGTTTCTCTCAGTCTTGTCAGTTTTGTGGGAGATAAGAGTTTGACTGCTGCTCAAGGCTCATCTTCTGGTTCTGAGAGCTTGTTTCTCCAATGTGGTTCAGTTGTTGCAAGTGCTTGGGGCCCTGTTGCCAGAAGCTCGGTGGTGTTATCTGAAATTACTGATGAGCAGGCGACTTGTGAAACTTTGCAATGTGACTCTACTGAACATGTTCTTCAGTCCAATCTGGCCTTGCCTGCTCTTGTTCCTGCGTCTCCTGGCACTGCTGTATCGTCCAACAGAAAGAGGCTCCAACTCCGAGGTCACTACTGAAGTTGGCCGCAACAACATGTACAGAGTGTTGTGTTACTAGAATCTTATCTCTTATGAATTATCCCGTTCGTGCGCTGAATGTCATCTGTTGGAATGCTCGTGGAATGCACTTAGCTCTCCGTCCGCAGCACACATTCAAACTCTGGCTGCTCGATAATTTGCCTTTACAAAACGAAACGTGAACATTTTGATCACTCCTACTTACGAAAATTTTGTCCTCGACAATTTGATCAGTTAAACTTCGTGCACTCAAGCGGTACCTCAGGTGGCTTGGAATAGTGCGATTTACTTAGGTAAGGTCCTTGCCTCCCATCGATGCATGGGCGCTCCTTCTTTCATTTAAATCGACTCAATCCTCTCATAGTTGGGCGCTGGCAAATATTTATAGTCCGTGTGAGGTGGAAGCGAGAGAATTTTGTGTCATGGCTCTATGATCTAAACATATTGGTCCCTCTGAAGATTTGATCCTACTTGGAGATTTTAACTTTATTCGCTCAAATGGATAATAGAAACGGACGGAGGTGATGTTTCAGATATGATCTTGTTTAATTAATGATATTATCACATCTCTTTGTATTGTTGAGACTCCTCTTCGTGGGATTTCTTTTACGTGGAGCAATATGCAGAATGAACCACTTCTCGAGCAACTTGATTGGTTTCTTCGTCTAATCAGTGGACTTCAAGCTATCCGAACACCTCAGTTAAGCCACTCTCTCGCCCTGTCTCGGACCATGTGCCTTGTCTTCTTTCAGTTCAAACAAACATCCGAGTAGTACTAAATTGTTTCGTTTTGAGAATTTTTGGATTTCTCATCCGGGTTTTAAACAAGTGGTTCAGGCTGCGTGGCAAATGAATACTAGCTCATCTGACCCGCTAAAATTCTGAGTGAAAAATTTAAAACCCTGACAAGTGTTCTTAAGAGATGGAGCTAGTCCTTGTCCATTGTTGCTGGATCACACGAATAAAGTTCTGCAATTTTGGACAGTATTGAGGAAAATTTATACTCATAATTATCGGTGTTTTTTTTGTGTGCGGAGAATCGGTGTTATTTGTTGAAGGCTGCCTTTTGATTGTTTGTTATATAGCCTGCCAAAACCTGGTGTGTTTTTTAAAAACAATTATGAGTATTGGTGGTTTTGTCCCAAACCATTTGCCTCTCTCCGCACAGTGTCTCAATATTGTTCTCCTGGTAACACGTTGAGTGTTGTAGCTCGTCCATCATGTCACTTCCTATAAGAGATTTCTGGCCATGGTCAATCATGTTTGTTAACAAAAATCATCATCAGTCATAAATTAATGCGATCAATGACAGTTCAAAGACCACCTGCATTGCATAACATGAAACTAGATCCACCACTATAGAATAGTTGCTGGGGAACAAAATTCTTAATCCTAAAAGACCTAACCACAGCGCTGCAACACATATCTGAGGTTCTTTCTCCCATGAAGTTTGTTTCCACACTCTTCTAGCCTATAGCTGCATCAGTTACCTCCTATGGTTCCACACACTTATCACGAGAGAGTAAACCTCGACAGCTAAAGACAGAAATTTAGCTGACATCCTTAAGCTGCTCTCCCGATAACAAATAAGACTCATTTTCATACAACTTACTCAAAACAGATGCGGCAGCAATAACCCGAGCAGGTCTGGGCGCTGTTCTCACCTATAAAAACGCAGCCTCATCTTCATAGAATTTGCTCAAATGGGAAGTACATAACATACCATGTCAACGACATGACAAATATCTTACAATGCGATCACAGATCATCCAGTTATAATGCTAAAGTTCCACAGTAGACTGCAAGTCATAGACATAACTTTCAGGAGACACGCATAATATAGTGCTGGAATAGAACAAGATGCATTTCGTTCCTCCACTCGCTTCTGCAGTTTCCTTTTGATTCGGCGCCGATCCACTTGCTTGCCACACTCTCAGGCATTTGTCGCCTAAGACTCTGACTCTGCTACTTTTCGGCGCATAGCCACAGACGACATTGTAGCGCCTTTCATCACTTTCATCTTGCTTGTGCACTCCCTCAGCAGTAGCTAGGCCACCCAGAGTGACCGCACCAGCAACAGAACAACGCTGTGGCAGTCCACTCGGTCACCTTCTTGGCTGTAGTTATTGGGCGCCTGCAGGTTGGGTGGGATGAGATGGTAAGGAACATATATAGCAACTCCTGTAGCAGAGGAAAAACAGAACAAATATCTATGTCTCATATGATTGATATTGTACCATCATCAAGTGTCATGCGGCCTGGAAGCGACTTGTGTGCACAAGTCTTTGAGAACATACCTGTCTAGCTGGGAAGCGCGCACAGCTCCTCTTTCTTCTGCTGGATTTGCGACCCACGGTATCCTTCCTTCAAGGCACAGGCGGAGTGCGGGATGCTGGGAACACAGAATCAGCGTTCAGAATTGGTGACTAAACAACAGCCTTGACAAGAGACATGGTCTACCGTACAGCATATATCAATCTAATTCTCACATAAAAAGGAATTCAGTTTTACTGTCCATTGATCATAATGGAGGATGCCGACTTTACCATCATAGAAGTTGCTAGGCAGAAGCAGCGTTGAGAACAGATGACTAAACAAACAATCTTGACAAGATATGTGATCTACATACAGCGAACACACCTTATCTAAAACCAGTTGGAGACCAAAAGTTGTCTCTTTCTGCCAAAATATCGAGGCATTCATGCTAGGCAGTTGATCATCTGCCCCAATGGTACAAGAAAATACTCCCTCCGTCCCAAAATTCCCGTCTTAGATTTATCTAGATATGGATGTATCTTAGATTTGCCTAGTCACGTTTTAGTGTTAGATAAAACTAGAAACATCCGTATCTAGACAAATCTAAGACGAAAGCCCTAGGGACGAGCTATCTAAACTAGTTGGAGACCAAAAGATGTTGCTTTCTACAAAAATATCAAGGCACTCATGCTACGCATTTGATCATCTGCCGATGGCACAGAAAATTATAAAACTAGATGGAGACCAAAAGGATGGCGATTTTGCCAAAATACCAAAGGCATTCATGTTAGTCAGTTGATCAAAAGATGTACAAAACTATTTGGAGACCAAAAGATGTAGGTTTTACCAAGATATCACCAGATTCATGCTTAGGCAGTTGATCATCTACCAATGGCACAACAAAATACGTGCAAAACTAGGTGGAAACCAAGCGATGCCAATGTTTTACCAAAATATCAAGGCACTCATGCTAGGCAATAGAAAAGATGCCTGTTTAAGGATACGGTGCATTCCTGCATATAATACTCCCTCCGTCCCAAAATAAGTGTCTCAACTTGATACAACTTGCTTTGGGATGGAGGGGAAAGAATGATAGTATGGAGAAGCATGGAGGCCTCCACCAATCAGAGCAAGAATCTAGTTGGAAATGAAAAAACAAAAAAGATGCTGATTTTACGGAGATGCGATAAAGAATCTAGTTGGAAGATGATCAGTTGCCAGGCAGAGGCGGCATTGAGAATTGATGACTAAACAACAATCTTGACCAGAGATCGATCTACATACAGCGAAACACACCTTATATCTTGCGGCAAAATATAAAACTAGCTGGAGACCAAAATAAATCGATTTCTACCAAAATATCAAGGAATTCATTTCATGCTAGGCAACTGGTCATCTACCAATGGCACAGAAAAATATAGAACTAATTTGAGACCAAAAGATGTTGATTTTGCCAAAATACCAAGGCAATCATGCCAGGCAGTTGATCATCTACCAATGTCACAGGAAAATACAAAACTAGTTGGAGAGCAAATGATGTTGATTTTTACCGGAATATCGACACACTCATGCTAGGCAGTTGATAATGTACCACTTGTACAGCAAAATACAAAGCTAGTTGGAAACCAATAGATGTCAGTTTTACCAAAATATCAACACATTCATGCTAGGCAGTTGATCATCTATCAATGGAAATCAATGAAAATGTGCATCCTGTGATATACTACTAATACTACTCCGTGAATAATAGCATGGAGAGAAGAACGAAGGACCCCCACCAACCAGAGCAACAATCTACTACGTAGTTGGAAATAAAAAAAGATGCTTGTATCAAGGATAGGCGTGCATCCCTATGACAGAGCAATTGATACAGACTAACGGAGGCCTCCACCAATCGGAGCAAGAACGTCGGGCCACAGACCTTGGAAACACAGCAAGCCGGAGAGCGAAGGAGAAGGTACCTGCTCGGTGTGGACGAGCCGGCGAAGCCGCTCCCTGGAAGCACCGCCGGGCGCAGGATCCTCGTGGCCGCCGCCGCCGCCGCGCGGAGACGCCGCCATCGTCGAAGCCCTGCAGACAAGCAGGCATCAATCGCCCAAGAATCGAGAAATCCGGCCGGGTTGGAACCTACATTGCGGGTCGGAGCTACTGATTAGGGGTAGGGTTGGATCCTACCTTGCGGATCGGAAGTGCTGGTTAGGGTTAGGGTTCCTCGCTCGCTCGCCCGCCGTCCGCCGCCGTCGTCGAGATGAAGAAGAGGTGGACTGAAATGATTTTCTTTTCTTTTCTGTGAGTGAAGCTACCTATTTACCAGGGGAGAGGCCGCGCGCCAGTGTACACTGAGACTGAGAGTAGCCTCACGAGCAGGCCCGGCCCATCTGTGAGAATGAGACCCACCACCCCTTAGTCAATTCCTTCTCTCTGTTTTTTTTTTTTTGCGGGTTTGAATTCCTTCTCTTTCTTTTTCTCTTTTCTTTTCTTGCTCTTGTCGAAACTTTATTTTAATTATCCCAAATTCTAATAAGTGCAGCTGCACTTTTAACATTCGAGCACACCTGCGGAGCCGCGGATGCATCGCGATCGGACGCGATCTCGACTAAGTGGAACACAGTTGGATGAAAGCGTCAGCGTATATCTGGTGGGAAGCGTCTAGCGGCGTGGTGGGGCCGCCATTATCTGTGTCTTCTCCACCTCTCCGCAGCGTCCTCTCCCCATTCGGTAGTGTGGCGGTTTCTCCTTCCTCCTCGCCCAAATCGGCGCCGTCGACCAGCCTTTGCCCAAATCCGCCTGCATGATCAAATCGTCGGTGCTCTGAGGGGTGGTTCGGCGGCCTTGAGGTGTCGGCGCTTCGAGTTGCTCTCCCGCTTGTGGCTCGTCGGCCGTGGGGAACTACTTCATAGCGAGATCGGCGGGCGTGCGGAAGCGGCGATTCTGACGAAGGAGGCAAAGTGAGGCGAAAGTAGATTACGTGCGGCGGCGAAGGAAAGAAGCGTTCATCGGCGTCAAGGTAGACCTCGTGCGGATCTCCCCATTGATGTCCTTGCTGGTGGCGTGGAGTTTTAATAGGTTAAATCGCGCGCTGGTTAGTGCTCGCGGCGGTGCTCGTTTGTCGACCTGGTCGGCGTTTTCACTTGCGCTAGTCCACCTGCCACTAGTCCTTGCTACTTTTGGGGGTAGCCTCGGGGTGGTTAGGTAGGTACTTGGATGTATGTTACGCCCCCGTCCGGTTCGTGTGATTTCGTGGTCGAAACAGGCTCGGAGTGTGTGCGCCTTTAGATTGCGGAGTAATTTTGTTCGACATATTTTGTCCACCGAGCAAGTTTATGCCAAGCGCCCGAGCAAGTCTCGTAAGCGTCGAGCAAGTTTGGCCCTGCTTTTTTAGTTAAGGGGTAGGAGCCGTGTTTATCTAGGCACCACGCAAGTTCATGTTTGCTATCATGCAAGTTATGGTCATCATGGATGTATGTTCTAGATATCCATGGATGCATGTTCTCCCCACGTCCGGTTAGGTGTGATTTAATGGTGAAACAGGCTTGGAGGTGTGTGTGCCCCGCTGCAGATTGCGGAGTAATTTTGCTCGACATATTTTCCACGAGCAAATTTATGCCAAACGTCGAGCAAGTATATGCCAAACGTCATGCAAGTTTAGCCCTGTTTTTTTATTTGAGGGGTAGAGTCCGTGTTTTATCTAGGTACCACATGCAAGTTCATGTTAGCTATCGAGGCAAGTTATGGTCATCATGGATGTATGTTCTAGATATCCATGATGCATATTACCCAGCGTCCGGTTCGTGTGATTTAAGTGGTCGACATAGGTTTTTGGAGGTGTCGTGCCCCGCTGCGGATTGCGAGTAATTTTGCTCGACATATTTTCCACCGAGCAAGTTTATGCCAAACATCGAGCAAGTTTGGCCTGTTTTTTAGTTAAGGGTAGCCCGTATTTTATCTAGGTACCACGCAAGTTGATGTTCACTATCAGGCAAGTTATGGCCATCATTTTGGGTGTTTTTTTAGTTATGCACTAGTTCTTTTGTGTAGAAGGCAAGTCTTGGGCAGGTTTGGGGGTTGGGGTTGGTAGTTGCCAGGCAGAGGCATTTTGTGGCAGACAAGTTCATCATGCCCAATCAGGCAAGTTTTTGGTGTTAGGCAAGTTAATTTTCATGTAGTTTTTACAGCCAACAATATGATGCTGAAATGAATGTCGTTTTCGTTGCTACTTCCATGAGCACTTTGCAACATGTGAATAGTTTAATCCTTTGCTAATTTTCTATTATTTTTCGGGCAAACATGTGCAGTGCATCAAGCAAAAAGCGTGATGAACTGGATTCAACATCGTCGCAATGCACTGACGAGGTCCCATCTCCTGCATCGAAGTCAGTGGAGGTTTAACATTTACCCCACCCCAATACCTCTTTCTACCCTTTTTCTCATAAGTGCACCTTAGGTTTTATCTTTATTGCTTTTGGCGGACACATGTGTCGGAAGAGCAAGGTATTAACAAAACAATTGTTTACTGGCGGAAGCGACAAAGCGTGTAGTAAACCGAGGCGACCGCTAGCACCAACAATAATGAGGATGCTCCGTCGAAGGTGTGAATGAGGATGTTTCTCAAGCAACAACCAAAGAAGAAGCGTTGTAAAGTTCTTGACATTGAGGTATTATAGAATCCTATAAACTACACTTCAAATCCCTAATCACAAACTTTTTATGTGCCAAAGCAGATCGATGTTTTTTTCTTTGCCATATAATGGTTGTTATGTGCCCACCCACAAAAATGGATTATAATTGTGTTTTTAATAGGCTAAAAAGGGAGGGGGTGAGGCAACTCATGTTCCTCACACCACACATAAGTTGCCCCCCCACCTGTCCCTGGATCATGTTTTACCTTTTGCGTAACACACACCCAAAGGGGGGGGGCATCTTAGGTGCCTCACCCACGCACAAGTTGGTTTTTTTGTTGCATCTTTTTATGCCATTTTCATATTGGCTATTCAAGGTAATTTCATATCTATACAACATTTCTTAGGGTCCCAGGAACAGGTCATCACCTGCAAGGCTTTTCAAGTTAAACAAGGGACTTGTTGATGACCAAAAGATTATTATCAGAGACATAGAGTTTGGTGGCTTGTTGGATATAAAACCACTAGCATGCTAGGGGATCTCAGTCAGTGGATTATGAAACACTATGATCGAGAGATGTCTCAAATAGTTATACTGCGAGGGCAAGATCGGTTGATCTGAAGCGTTTGCGAGGATATGGGGCTTGCCAAACAAAGGAGGAAAGTCTGCTTGAAATGAACCCCGATGTCATAAGGGAATTCAACATCATCTACAGGATTGAGGCAAAAACTCTCTGCTGACATCATGGTGCAAAATGATTGAAAATATGAATGGGGCTGCTGATGACAATTTCCTCCACCTTGGCTGGCACTTGCCTTTTCTTGTTTCCTTGCTCCAACAACAAGCTTGAGCATTTCGCCAAGGTGCTTCCCGCTATCTTGAACACAAATGTCATCAAAGACTCAAAGATATGCGACTTTGTTGTTGATCGACTAAGGCTAGCATTCATGGGGTTTGGGGAGAAGAAAGAAAGCGGTTTCTGTTGTGTCTTCCACCTAGTAGTAAGTACAAATACATTATAACAATTTTCTGTTTGTTCATTCTTTTTCCTAATTCAAATATACTATGGGAATGGAGTTTGATGCTTCTTTAATCCAAACAATGCAGATACTTTACCTTGATTCATTGGAGGTCGATGAGCCAATTCTATGCACTAGCTGCCTAGAGCGGCCATTTGGAATAGATCTCATAAACAAAGTCATGAAGAAAGACAAGAAAGGGCCGGTGCGTGTATGGAAAGTTGCGTGTAAGTTTTCTCATCCAAGCCTGTTTTACATAAATAGCATGATAGCATGACAACAACCTTTTCAAATAGACACTAATGAAATATGCGTTAATTGGATAAGGAGAGGAGGGGTGTCCATCTTTTGTCTCCTTTTATGTGTGTTTGCAAATTTGCGTTATGTTACGGCAATTGATGGTACAAATACCAACAACGCCGCTTTGTTTTCTGTTATTTAGGGTTTTCAGCAGGCAAAAAGGTTTCCAGCCAGGCAAGTTATGTACCCCACATACACATAAGTTGCCCCAAGTTACTATCTGTTTTTATAGCACCAAGGAAAACTTATTGTTCTTCATCCCTCTTCCTAGTCATGTCAAGATATGGGTGTGAAGTTAGCTTGTGATTCAAAAATCAGGCAAATGATGCTAGAAACACCGGCCACTGTCTCTCTATTAGTTTTCTAACAAGCCAACTACATTTGTTTGAAAAGTAGCCGAATTAACCTTTTTAGGTGTTGTTTTCTACCCCTTCCCCCGTCTGATCGCGGACACTTTTTGTTTTTTGTACTCATAACCTATAACCACTAAATTTCCATGTTTCATGACAACTCCCATAACTTGAGTTACGGCAATTGATGGTACAAACACTAGCAATTCCCACTTGTTTCTGTTATTTAGTGTTTTCCCAGTAGGCAAAAAGAGGTTGCCGAGCAGGCAAGTTATGTGTCCCATACACATAAGTTGCCCCAAGATACTATCTATTTTTTTACTCAACATGCTTCTATTACAGCTCAAGACAGAATTTTTCGGTCATAAAAAGACAGCTTGTTTGGCAGCATGGATCACATCACAAAATTTGTTGCAGCTTGGCTCCCCAAAGCTACTGACAAAACTGTAAGTATGCAAACCATATACCTTGTTAGGAAAGTCTTTTTTCACTTCAAATTTTGTGACATCTTTTTGGTTTTCAATGACCTACTTGTGTTTTCGTGCCTTGTGCGAGAAACAAAAGAGCTAACGAGATTGTTCATGAGATGTGCCTTTGAAATGTCACATCTTTGTCGGGAAGTGGTAGTTGGAGTAAACAAGCTTGATGTGAGGAAGCAACGACAAGCACATATGCATATTGTACAATGGGGCAACATCTCAAAGGGGCGATGAAGGAGAAATCCACCCCCAAAGTGATTGAGCACAGCTCTGAGGGTGAAAAGTCGTACAAGTCGATGGCGAGTGATGAGGAGGAACGGTGAAACAGCAAGCTGAATCGGAAAATGATGACTTCGGTGTGGCGAAGATGATGATCCGGAGGATGATGATGAGACCCACAGACGGGCAATACTAACACCAATACAGCCAAAGAAGATGATGATTTGGAGGAGGAGGGGGCGGGTGAGAAAAAACAAGTTGATGAGGATCGGGGAAGGGGGCGATGAGACCAGTTCGGATGGAGTAATGGAATCCATAGGCGGAGGGATCGAAAAGTGGGCTGAGAAGGCGATGATCAAGAACAACTGAATGAAGATGAGTATCGGGGCGAGGGCGATGACCAAACAAAGCGAAATGGGGAGGGTAATAGGAATGGGAATGATGAAGATGATGAGGACGGGGTGGAGGTCACAACACGAAGCAGTGCAAAGCGATGATTCTGCGAAGAGCGAGCCAACAACAAGTTCAGGTAGCACCGACCAAAGCGATTGCTCTATAGACTTCTTCATTCAAGAACATGGAAGCAAAGCAAAGGGGGATGACCCAAAAGTATATCTATGATAGACATTGTTATGATGGAGTTCAACAAGCAATGGAAACGCTAGAAGGCGAG
Organism: Aegilops speltoides; assembly: GCA_021437245.1. NCBI lineage: Eukaryota > Viridiplantae > Streptophyta > Magnoliopsida > Poales > Poaceae > Aegilops > Aegilops speltoides. The sequence goes on along the minus strand of JAHHZJ010000213.1, from coordinate 16,497 downwards.
AAGCTTGATCTGCCGAAAGTTTATAATGAGCGAACACCTGCTTCATATAGCAACATCCTATTCAAAGGATTCTAGGCAGCGAGAACATGCAAATGGCCTGCACTTTCAACATGGAAAAGTTATGCCCTACACACACGGGAGGAGCTCATGCAAGAAATTTGTGGATTCCATGCCCCGGTAGAAAAAGAAAAGAAGAACAAAACATGCATATCCCCACTACCACCAAGGAAGCAAAAAGGTGTCGTTCAACTTGGCACCAAGCTGAAAGCTGGAGCATTGAGCCAAGACATGAAACCAGACCGCTTGTTTCATCACTCAAGCATAAAGAGCAAACTAAAAAGTTCACCACGAGTCGAGCTGAAAGATGGAGCAAGTGAGCTGAAAGTTGGGGCAACTTGTATGGGAGCTCGAGCGATCTGAAGAACAACCAAAGCACCATTTGTTGATGCTTCAATTCTTAGAAAAGGGCGGTGCACCCTTAGGCACCACATGTAAGCAAGGGTCGACTTACCAAGACATACGCCGAAGGCAGAATGATAAAACCAAGGGAGGCGGCTGGTACAATCTCTGCTGGAGAGAATAACAAGCAAGCACATTTCTGTCCAAAGTTGCCCATAGTGACCTCAAGTTGCACTGCAGCCTGCCCAAAAACACACCCACCATTCAGCGATTTGGAAGAAGCAAGCTCATATGCAACCTTTGTACAGAATGATCCCAAGCCCTCTGGCAAGTTTTGGCACAATGACAACAAGCTGGCTGCAACATCACCAAAATCCGTAAGTCAGGCAAATAATGCAGTGAGGCAGGCAATTCCAGTTGAAAAGTTGCCACAGACTGATGCAAGCTACCTGTACCAGCATTGCCTTCTGTCACACAGCCATTCACTGCAATTAGCCAAGGAAGCTACCCTGAGATGATCACCAAGGATGTAAAGTCACATGTAACAAGCCCCCAACTTGATAGACAGCCTACAACTCATCTCAAACCATCCAAGTCAGTCACAAATCTGCTCAAGACTAATCTCATGCTGCCTACAGGGAGCCATCAAGTTGTTGGGAATCCAAACACCGACATGAAACAACCAGCTCCAGTACTAGAGTCGCCCAAGGTTGATACCAAGTTGCCTGCGAGGAGCTCCATATTTAGCAAATCTGCTACAAAGGATGCAAACGAGGAGAACTGTCCACCAGAGTTGCTCAAGAGTAATCTCATGCTGCCTACAGGGAGCCATCAAGTTGTTGGGAATCCAAACACCGACATGAAACAACCAGCTCGATGCGAGTCGCTCAAGGTTGATACCAATTAACTGCGAGCTCCTATTCAACAAATCTGCTACAAAGGATGCAAACAAGGAGAAGCATCACGAGCGCACGAAGCACTCCGATGGAACCTGAACATAGATGAGATATTAGCAAAATGTGTTATTCAACCAATAAAGAAACCAACCTTCGGCGGCAAACACGGTGAAGAGCTAGTTGATGAACCCCCAAGCAAAAGTTGAAAGGGATATGGGGCGATTCTTCCGGCACCCAACTTTGGGATTATCTTAGATGATTTTATTCAAGTCCTAAAAAGCAGCAAAACAAGCGGTCAATCTGCATGGACAATGAGTTTGGAACAACCATTCCGCAATGAAGGTGATGTGAATATGAGTTCAAAACAACAGTTTCTTGATGAAGATGATGTGAATGAAGTTATTAATATAGAAGATTATGATTGGGATGCTATAGAAGAAGCATGTGCAGCGGCAACGAGCGCGAAAAGAACCGATTGGTGGGCAAGGCTTGTAGCTTGTCACCAAATAACACACACACCTATTAAAGATACCCAAGGTATGGTGAAACAGATTTATGTTAGGCGATAAGTATTATAGTAGTAGTACTTGGCGAGCCAGCCACATTTCAACATGAGAGGAGGCTCATCAAGCTGCCTCCATGCACGAGATCACCATTCATGATTCACAGGAGCAAGAAAGATTTCTATTGCAAACACAGAAGCAAACCGTTTATATGCTTCAATGATTTTGCATGCAAGGATCGATCTTGAGCGAATCAAAAGATATAGACATCGGTACCATACTTGTCTAATCTGCAGCGACCAATGTTTGCTCTAGTCATCTTCATGCGTCTGGGTTACTTTTTTGCTTGTTCATTTTAATCGCCTTGCTTTTTTGTTTCCAGCCCAAAAATCATTGATTATAGTGGATATGATGTTAGCCTAAGGTAACTTGCAGACTCAATGAAGGTTGAGGGTGTCGTTACATCTGCGTGTTGAAGTTGGCATTGAGTCTATAATGCTGAATTTTCTCTGGACTCAAAGAAGGTCGTCATGCCTCTCCGATTCTCGGTAAAATTTTTGCCTTCAAACTTTTCTATTTATATGTATTTTTGTTGCATTTTCTCTCTTCTTGCGCACTATGGCCATCATGTGTTGATGGTTTTCCTTTTTCTTTTTCAGATCAGGCTACAACAGATGGAATGGAACACACAAGAAATGAATGGCAGATTCAACAAGTCTAATCATTTGGACCGAAAAGACATGGTGAGTCATTTTCTTGATGTCTACACAAAATATATCCCAAGTTATATCTGTGTTCACTTTTTTTTGGAGATGTTGCCTGCAAATGAAGGGAGTACATTTTTTGTACCCAACTTTGATAAGGCATTTGTTTGATTTTTTTGTAACTATTTTTTTTTGCAACAAAACAGATTATGTTTCCTATTTTGGAGAACCTTAATCCAGCAAAGAAAACATCGAACCATTATTGGGTATTTAATCTGAATATAAGAGACCGAAGATTTGAGGTGCTTGACTCTGGAGGGCGGCTTGCGATGTAGATTTGGACACTAAAGCAAGAAAATAGCAACAGCGTTAAGTAGCATGTGGGACCACCACTACAACAAGTCTCACATTGTGTTGGATGACTTCACTCTTGTAAACATCAGCGTTCCAAAACAAAATAATGAGTAAGCAATCCTGTTTTTTTCTTATTTTTTGGTGTGCATTTTTTTGTTGCTTTTGCCCCCCTTTTGTTTAATGTTCTTAGGCAACTTATGTGCAGAACACACACAAGTTGCCTAACACCCAAAAGTATGTGACTGTGGAGGGGGTGTGGGAGGCAACTTGTGTGCGGAGGACACACAAATTGCCCCCCTTTCCCCTTTCCTTCTTATACCCCCAACTAACATGTTGTCCTCAAAAGCGAGAAAGGTGTGGGTGGGGAGCCAACTTGTGCCCAGATCACACAGATAGTTGCCTATGTGTGAGGCAACTTGTGTGCCCTAACACACACAAGTTGCCTAAACTCTTTTTGTGTGTTTTCATGCAAGTTGTAACATCTCATGCACGAAGATATGCTTACCACCGCACATGTTGTTTTGCTTCTTTTTGGGTACAAGCGTTGATTTGTGGGATCTGGTGACCAATACAAGTAAATGGGATGCAAGGGCCGTGCCCAAGTATGAACCTAAGTTGGATGTGTTCTTAGGCAACTTGTGTGCCCAGATCACACTAAGTTGGGTGTGTTCTTAGGCAATTTGGGAGGAAACTTGTGTGCCCGAGCTCACATAAATTGCACCCTCCTTTTCTCCCTTCTCCTTCTTTGTACCCACAACTAACATGTTGTCCTCAAAGCGAAAAGGGGTGGGTGTGTTGGAAATATGCCCTAGAGGCAATAATAAAAGTATTATTATATTTCCTTGTTCATGATAATTGTCTTTTATTCATGCTATAACTGTATTATCCGGAAATCGTAATACGTGTGAATACATAGACCACAATATGTCCCTAGTGAGCCTCTAGTTGTCTGGCTCGTTGTGATCAGCAGATAGTCATGGTTTCTGGCTATGGACATTGGATGTAGTTGATAGCGGGATCACATCATTAGGAGAATGATGTGATGGACAAGACAATCCTAAGCATAGCACAAAGATCGTGTAGTTAGTTTGCTAGAGCTTTTCCAATGTCAAGTATCTCTTCCTTAGACCATGAGATCGTGTAACTCCCGGATACCGTGGGGCTGCTTTGGGTGTATCAAGCGTCTGGCGTGCTGGGTGACTATAAAGGTGCACTACGGTATCTCGAAAGTGTTTGTTGGGTTGACACGGATCGAGGCTGGGATTTGTCACTCCGTGTAAGCGGAGAGGTATCTCTGGGCCCTCGGTAGGACATCATCATAATGTACACAATTTGACCAAGGGGTTGATCACGGGATGATGTGTTCTGAACAGTAAAGAGACTTGCGTGCGAGATTGAACAAGGTATCGGTATCTGACGATCGAATCTCGGGCAAGTACAATACCGTTAGACAAAGGGAATTATATACGGGATCGATTGAGTCCTTGACGCCGTGGTTCATCGATGAGATCATCGTGGAACATGTAGGAGCCAACATGGGTATCGAGATCCATTGTTGGTTATTGACGGAGAAGCGTCTCGGTCATGTCTACATGTCTCCCGAACCCGTAGAGGTCTACACATAAGGTTTGATGGCGCTAGGGTTATAAAGGAAGTTTGCATGTGGTTACGAATGTTGTTGGTCCGGATGAGATCCGGGACGTCACGAGGAGTTCGGAATGGTCGGAGGTAAAGATTTATATATGGGAAGTCCTATTTTGGCCGGAAAATGTTAGGATTTTTCGGTATATGTCACCGGAAGGTTCTAGAAGGTTCGGGTGGGGCCCACCTGCATGGGGGACCCACATGAACGTGGTAGTGGGGCAGGCCCCACACCCCTGGTCAAGGCACCAAGATCCCCCTTAGAAGGAATAAGATCATATCCCGAGGGGATAAGATCAAGATCCCTAAAGGGGGATAACAATCGATGGGGAAGGAAATGATGGGATTTCTTTCCTCCACCTTAAACACCCAATGGACTTGGAGGGCAGAAACCAGCCCCTCCACCCCTATATATAGTGGGAAGGCGCATGGGAGCTTCACACAGATTACAGCAGCCCTCCCTCTCCAAGTACTCCTCCTCTCCCGCGGTGCTTGGCGAAGCCTGCAGGATTGCCACGCTCCTCCACCACCCGCAGCCCGTTGTGCTGCTGCTGGGAGAGTCTTCCTCAACCTCTCCCTCTCTCCTTGCTGGATCAAGGCATGGGAGACATCACGGGCTGTCGCGTGTGTTGAGCAGGAGGTGCCGTCCGTTCGGCACTAGGATCTCCGATGATTTGGATCCACAGACAAGTCTGACTCCTTCACCCGTTCTCTTGAGCGCTTCCGCTTAGCGATCTACAAGGGTATGTAGATGCACTCTCCTTCCCTCATTGCTGGTTTCTCCATAGATAGATCTTGGTGACACGTAGGAAAATTTTGAATTTCTGCTCGTTCCCCAGCGATGGCATCATGAGCTAGGTCTATTAAGTAGATTCTTTGCAGAGTAGAACACAAAGTAGTTGTGGGCGTTGATTTTGTTCAATTTGCTTCTGTTACTAGTCCAATCTTGTTTCGGACGGTATTGTGGGATGGCGGCCGGACCGACCTTACGTGCTCTTCGTGAGACAGGTTCCACCGATTGACATGCACTTGGTGCATAAGGTGGCTAGCGGTGCCAGTCTCTCCACTTTAGTCGGAACAGTTGATGAAAGGGTCCTTATGAAGGGTAAATAGAAATTGACATATCACGTTGTGGTTTTGCGTAGGTAAGAAAGCGTTCTTGCTAGAAACCCATAGCAGCCACGTAAAACATGCAAACAACAATTAGAGGGCGTCTAACTTGTTTTTGCGGGGTATCTTAATGATGTGATATGGCCAAGAAGAATGTGATGAATGATATGTGATGTATGAGATTGATCATGTTCTTGTAATAGGAATCACGACTTGCATGTCGATGAGTATGACAACCGGCAGGAGCCATAGGAGTTGTCTTTATTTATTGTATGACCTGCGTGTCATTAAACAACGCCATGTAATTACTTTACTTTATTGCTAACCAGTAGCCATAGTAGTAGAAGTAATAAGTTGGCGAGACAACTTCATGGAACTGCGATGATGGAGATCATGATGATGGAGATCATGGTGTCATGCGGTGGCGATGATGATCATGGAGCCCGAAGATGGAGATCAAAAGGAGCAAATGATATTGGCCATATCATGTCACTATTTGATTGCATGTGATGTTTATCATGTTTATGCATCTTGTTTACTTAGAGCGATGATAGTAAATAAGATGATCCCTTACAAAATTTGTAAAGTGTTCTCCCTAGCTTGTGCACCGTTGCTAAAGTTCGTAGGCTTCTAAGCACCACGTGATCGGGTGTGATGGATTCTTACGTTCACATACAGCGGGTGTAAGACAGATTTACACGCGCGAAACACTTAGGGTTAACCCAGCGAGCCTAGCATGTCTGGACATGGCCTCGGAACACGAGGCGAAAGGTCGAGCATGAGTCGTATAGTAGATCGATCAACATGAAGATGTTCACCGATGATGACTAGTCCATCTCACGTGATGATCGGACACGGCCTAGTTGACTCGGATCATGTAATCACTTAGATGACCGGAGGATGTCTATCGAGTGGGAGTTCATAAGATGAACTTAATTATCCGAACATAGTCAAAGATCTTTGCAAATTATGTATAAGGCTCGCGCTTTAGTTCCTTTGTTTAGATATGTTACTAGAGAAAATATAGTTGAAAGTTGGTGATGGCGATTATGCGGACGATAGAAAGCTTATGTCCTTAATGCACGCTCGATGTCTTTGAACCCCAAACGTCGTTTGTGGATGTTGCGAACATCGGACATACGTTTGATAACTACATGATAGTTTAGATAAGCGGTTTAGAGTTGAGGCACCAAAGATGTTTCGAAGCGTCACGGAACATATGAGATGTTTGAGGGCTGAAATGGGATTTGAGGCTCGTGCCCACGTCAAGAGGTATGAGACCTCCGATGATTTTCTTAGCCTGCAAACTAAGGGAGAAAAGCTCAATCGTTGAGCTTGTGCTCAGATTATGCGAGTGCAACAATCACTTGAATTGAGTGGGAGTTGATCTTCTAGATGAGATAGTGATGTTTCTTCAAAGTCATTGCCACCAAGCTGCTAGAGCTTCGTGATGAGCTATAACATATCGAGGATAGATATGATGATCCTTGAGGTATTCGCGATGTTTGACACATGAAAGTAGAAATCAGAAGGAGCATCAATTGTTGATGGTTGGCGAAACCACTAGTTTCAAGAAGGGCAAGGGCAAGAAGGGATACTTCATGAAGCGGCAAATCAGCTCTTTGCTCTAGTGAAGAAACCCAAGGTTGAACCAGACCGAGACTAAGTGATTACGTAATAAGGAACAACCCTTGGGGCGGAATTACCCTAGATACTTGTAGATGAGAAGGCTGGCAAGGTCGATAGAAGTATATTGGATATACATTATGTTAATGTGTACTTTACTAGTACTCCTAGTAGCACGGAGGTATTAGATACCGGTTCGGTTGCTAAGTGTTAGTAACTTCGAAATAAAATCTGAAATAAATGGAGACTAGCTAAAGGTGGTGACGATATGTGTTGGAAGTGTTTCCAAGGTTGATGTGATCAAGCATCGCATGCTCCCTCTACCATCGAGATTTGGTGTTTCGCGTTGAGCATGGACATGATTGGATTATGACTATCATAATACGCTTATTCATTTAAGGAGAATAATGGTTACTCTATTTATTTGAATAATACCTTCAATGGTCTTGCACCTAAAGGAATGGTTTATTGAATCTCGATTGTAGTGATACACATTTCATGCCAAAAGATATTAAGAAACAGTATATGGCGAGCTATGCCCTTCCACAGTTCGGAGCTCCTATGCCATCGATCTCGCTCGAGAGCGGATCAGATCTCACGCAGTCGTCCCGTTACGTCGAGTTGGGCCTCCCACCTTGCGTGATTACGGCCTTACCGGCCTGTCCGCGTGGCGGGCTGCTGCTCATAAGCCTATCTGCAGCGTCTTCTCGTTCGTCGGTCCTGCTTAACGCCCGATCTTAGCGGGCCGTGGAGATATGGGCGCCGATAGTTGCGGCGTCTTCATTCGCCAGGCGACCCTCCTCCGTGCTCTGACCTATAGGCAATGGCGTCTTCTACCTTTCGGGAAGTCGAGGAGTCGTGCGAAACTACCTCGATGCCACTCAACAGATTTGTTTGGGCACGGCGGCGTGGAGTTCATAGCAGTTACGGGGTTTAGGTCAATACAGCTCTTAGATCAAGAGGAACATCTTCGTGGAGGTCCATCCGTACTCCTTGCCGATACCTGCTCATCGTATCTGCGACCTCCATTCGAGGCGACTCACCCCCGGCAACAACGTCTAGAGATGCGAGCAGGATCTACACAAAAAAGGCTGAATGGAACTGCAATTTTCTCAGCTGGTCGATTGATAGCCGCTGTAGTTATCGAAACCAATATCTCATCTGTGTATGTAGATGCTTATGTGACTCCTTATCGATCGTAGTTTACGTATAAAAGCGAGGTGTTTTTGCATATCATATCACGGAGACCAAGTTGTATTGTTCCTATATTTAGATTCGGGTGGTGTAGCTCGTTGAGTCGTTATGTAATTGGTGGAAAAAAGGCCTTTGGTGGCATGTTATAGCTGCCATTAGTCGCGATTCTGCGCACGCTTGTTTCCGACACTGACTAAAGCCCCCACCTTTAGTCGCGGCTGCTAGAACAGCGACTAAAGGCCGCGTCCACGTGGGCGCCAGGCGACCGTCGAGCGAGAGGACCTTTAATCGCGGTTCTTCGGCAACCAGCGACTAAAAGGCATTGAGGTTTGGGTTTTAGCCCCCCTAAACCTGTTTTCTGTTTAATTTGTATTGTTTTAATTCTTTTGTGCTTTATTTTAATTTTGAAGGAGTTTCATATATTCTACGGTACTACATATATACATGCATATGAATGTACAATTTCAAATAAATTTGAAATTAGAACCAAAAAGAATTCAAGAGAATATACAATATATATTCAATATCATCGGATGACCATATACAATTTTGAACAAGTTTCCATACATGATTTAATCCATATAAAGTTCTACGTCCTCGTGATAGTGTTCTCCTTTAGGATGGAGGACTTCCTGTTGAACCATCCAGCTAGTTCCTCTTGAAGTGGTCGAGCGAGCTTACGGACTAAGCATCCACGGAGGTTATTCCTCTTAGCATTGGTATCACTCGGATCAACCCGCTCGGAGGTGTATCTCGGATCATCTCCTGAACAAAGTATGCACATAGATTGGTCGGCGGTGGCTGAATATCCCGATCTTAGTCTTTACCCTTTTGAATTCTAGCTCTTTTTGAATTCACCGACCTTTGTATCTCTGAACGTCTCCAAACCCTACGAGGCAAAAAAATTAAATGAACAAAGAGTTATTAGTTACTTGATATTAGGAAATGAAGGAAATAGGCCGATCGATATAGGCGCAAATGAATGAAAATAATTACTTCAGTAGCATTTTTCTCATATCGGCCCATTGCTTTGGATCCTTATCCAGAGAGTGAGTGGGCGAGACATTACGAGTGTTAACTTTACTAGCGAGAATCGGTGGAACCTGCGGACACGATACATGCGATCGTCATGCATAACTCATCGATTAGCTGACCACATACCATGCAAAGTAAACAAAAGAGAATGTGCTCAAGGCAAACACTCACCCAAAATGGTAAGGAAATAGAATATCACTTTTGAGTTCTGCTTTGTAAGCGCAGTGCGCTCCCGTCGGCGGGGTAATGCTTCAACACAATATCATTAACGATGTGTGGGTCAATGAACCCAACATCATGGATGTTCCTTACTCTGCATTCCTTAATCTTCATTCTGCATGTATAATAGAGGACACAACAATATAGTTAGGACATATATATAGTGCGAGCAATATGAGCGAGATGGGGTAGAAATTAATAAATCACTTCTGAGCGTATGGCGATGATAGATTTGTCGAGCTGGCAGATTGAAAAATTGGAACAATTCACTCGATTCAACTTGTACATAGTAATGTTTGAAGTGATGCTCATGTCTAACTTCATATAAATATAATCTTTGGCGTTTTATTTTTATGTAACCCTTGTACCAATTCAGCTGATTTCATTTGGTCGGGTAGATCCTTTTCTCGCTTGAGCTCGGCGAGGGCCCATTCTTGACATATGTAATTACTACCTCCTTCGGCAACTCATCAAGGTCTAATAGTTCACGAAGAGTAATACCTAAGTTGGCGCTTGTTCTCGCTTTTCGTTCTGTCAATCCTGTCTTGCGCAGCTTGTATGATCTCGGGGCATCGGACGGAGCTTCCACTATAAGCGGGGCAATCGATTGTTTACTTTGTTCCCAGGCTGGGCAACTTGTTTCCGCTTTTATACTTCGGCCTTCTCCGCTCTTGGTTCTCCTTGAACATGAATGCTGCTGCAGTTCCCGTGCATAGTCGGTGGCAGATTCTTGCTGCTTGGGGCGGTGTGCTCAAAATGACTTAGCCCTTCTTTTGCTCATCGAAAAATCTTGGCTTGGGCTCGGGCTCTCTTTTCTTCTTGCAGTCCGCCTTCCATTTCTCCAAATCAGCAGCAGCGCCGCGTCGACTTCCTCGGCACTCGTTCCCAAGGCCTTGTGGGGAGAGGCTTGATGATGGCTCCGGTACCTTTGTGGTCTTAGGTACATAAGGGTCAGTTAATAATCGGGACTGCTTACCTTCTTTGCCATAGGTGGATTGAGGCGGCGTCTAATCACCCGCCGGGACCCGAGGCCAGGCGGCGGATGATCACCCGCCGGCGTGTGGGTAGGCGGCGTCGGCTGATGTGGCGGGTGTGGGTGAACCGCCACCACCACCACCACCACCACCGCCACCGCCACCACCACCACCGTGAGGGTGGACTTGTTGTCCTTAGCGCCTCGCTTTGAAACTTGATAAACTTCTTTTGCCATAGAATGTAATGGCGCTTGACATCTCAAGTCTTTTCTCCCCTTCAGGTGTAGCAATTTCAATCTCAGGTCCTCAAACCCTTGGACTATGTCCTCCACACGTGACCTCGAGCATAGCCATCTTTAATGGGGTTGTTGTGGTGGAGTGCTCGAGTAAACATGGTAAAAACTGCCGATGGCTACCTTCATGGACATGTTCCCGATAGGATAATACAGATGACATTCTTTCATCTCCTTTATATCGATCCACGGGGTAGCGAGGAGGCTCCGGTGCAGTAATTTCGACCACCGAGGCTCCGGTGCAATAATTTCGATCGTCGGTGCATACTGCACCAGCCGGTGGGGCCTCCGTGGAAGCCACGCTGCTTCTCGCTTGCTGCTTCGAGATCCATTGGATGATCTTCATCTTGCACCGAGCTGCATCTCTTTGACTACTAGTACACTCATGGTTTTCTTCATCACTTCCATTTCGATGCCAACACGTCACAACATCGCTTCCCGATCCATCTTTCTCTTCGACCTTACTGTAACCGTCGGGTCATCGTTCAGGGGAACCCTATTTTCCCGCGGAATGTGCCCATACCTCAATACGTCCTCCGTGTTCGAGATTCGAGGGCTTTTGTCATGGCGTCGTTCTCTCTGTTGAACTTGATCTTCCCTGTTGAGCATCCTTCATTGCGTCAATAAGGGCTTGGGTGGGTTTAATTAATTTGCCTGGTAAACACACTCCCCTGTCTCGGGTTGAGCGTTCCCCATGCCGTACCACCAGCTTTTGGCCCTTGGGTCCCATCCCTCCGTGCACAGGGCCAGTTCCTCGCGCCCTCGACTTGTTCTCCTTCTTCTCGAACCTAGGCACCCAAATGCGATACCCTCTGGCCCCATAACATGATTGTACTCCTTCTTAGCCGCATTTTCCTTATTTTGTTTCGATATTTGAATGAACTGCTCCGATTTCTTTTGCTTCACAAATTCTGGCCAATCATCTTTGATTTCTCATATTGTCCTCTGAAATCCAGGTCTTGTTACTTGACAAAATCACGGGCTAGATTTTGCTTGTATTTCGAATCGTCGGCCATCTTATGAAGAGCGTCTTGTTTGACTAGCCTCCTCTCCTTGTTTTCCTCAATCTTGTTACCCTCCTCATCCGAATTTGTTGTATTCGGAGGTAGAGCGAAATGTTCCATAAGCTTCTTGAAGCAATCTTTTTGTTCTCTTATCGACAAAAGTGAAACCATCAATTCGTGCCTTCTTTGGCTCATTCCACTCTGGGCGGTGATCGAGGCGTTGTCTCTAACAATAGCTCGCATTGGTGACAAACTTGGTGGCGTTCTTGCGGGGCTCCAGCGGCTTGCGGTTGCAAAAGTCGACAACCTGGATGGTGCATGTTTCTCCTGGTTTCATCGTCTTGGTTGCGCACGCTTTGTGACGGCGTACTCGATTGTTTGACGATCCGGCCGAGGCTAAAATAAGAAAGAGAGTCAGCGTTAGTACACATATTTATTCAAATCGGTTAGTTTGTATCACGAGAGGCTCAATGTATATATATACCTCGGCGCGGAGGTGGTTGCTACTTCCATTTGAAGATAAATGGTTTATCGGCGTTTCTTGACATCATCTTCTTGTGGCGCCCTTCATCTTCACCGTCGAGGTTAGGATAAGAAGAGATATCATCTTCTTCTTCTCCGGTCGGCATTTATTGAATATCGCCGTTTATGATGCGAACATATGTGCTTGTCCGTCGGATCATAGTTGTCCATAATCGGGTCAGCTCTATCGTCGCCATTATGTCGATCTGAAAATGTAGTAAAACAAATTAATTAAGTGAAGAAGGCGGTGGCGGTGGCGGTGGCGAAAATGGTGGCAAAAGGAGGCGAGGAAGGGGTGGGAGAGGTGTCAGTGATGGGCGCGAGGCAGGCGGCGGGCAGCGTCACGGAGAGGAGGCGAGACAACACATGTAACCCTCGCCGCCCCTCTCGATCCCAAAAAAACACAGCAGCGCTCGCCGCCTCCCCGCCGCCCCGCCCCTCCATTTTATTTTTGTTTTCTTTGGCGGTTTTCTGTTGTTTTTTGTTTTTTGGGTTTTAGGGTTTTAAGTTATTTACTAGTTAAAATTAAAAGAACAAAAAAAAAGAAAAAAAAAAATTCCTTTCCTTTTCCTTTTCTTCTTCTTCCTTTTCCTTTTCTTTTCTTTCTTCTTCTTCCTTTTCCTTTCTTCTTCTTTCTTCTTCTTTCTTCTTCTTCATTTTCCTTTTTGTTTTTCTTTGGCGGTTTTTTGTTTTTTGTTTTTTTGGGTTTAGGGTTTTAAGTTATTTACTAGTTAAAATTAAAGAACAAAAAAAAAAAAAGAAAAAAATTCCTTTTCCTTTTCCTTTTCTTCTTCTTCCTTTTCCTTTTCTTTTCTTTCTTCTTCTTCTTTTTTTCCTTTCTTCTTCTTTCTTCTTCTTTCTTCTTCTTCATTTTTCCCTTTGTGTTTTTCTTTGGCGGTTTTCTGTTGTTTTTTGTTTTGGGGTTTAGGGTTTTAAGTTATTTACCATTTTGTTAAACTAATTAACTAGTTATAATTAAAAGAACAAAAAAAAAAAAAAAAAAAAAAATTCCTTTCCTTTTCCTTTTCTTCTTCTTCCTTTTCCTTTTTCTTTTTCTTTCTTCTTCTTCCTTTTCCTTTCTTCTTCTTTCTTCTTCTTTCTTCTTCTTCCTTTTTCCTTTCTTTCTTCTTCTTCTTCCTTTTCCTTTTAAAATCAGAAAAGGGCAGTGGCAGGCGGTGGGAGCGGAACCAGGCGCGAGTGTGTCCAGTGCCGTGGGCCAGGCGGCAGAACAGGCCAGCGCTCACTAGGGGCCAGTGGCGCCTGCGCCTGCCCAGGAGACCAGTAGCTCATCAGAGAGCAGAGGCCTTGCGGCCTTGAGGCAGCGTCAGCGTCGGCGTCGCGTCGATCGTGAGAAATGACCTTGCGTCGATCGTGTCAGTGACCAGCCAGCGTCGAAGAATAGAAGCGAATAAACAGCTACTAAGTCATTGTTATAAATGAACCTTTAGTCCTTTGGTGAAGCGGACGGCGACTAAAGTTACGCTTTAATCATGATTACGCTCTCGGCCCGCACTAAAGGTTTTCGCCTTTCGTTCCAGCAGAAAGACCCTTTAGTCGCAGTGAGGCGGCAATACTAAAAGTACTGCTACAGTGCAGCCCGCCTCCAACATGACTAAAAACTGTCTTCAAAGCTGGCAGCAGTGCGGTGGGATGTTTAGTCCCTTCGCTGGCCGAGAAGCTTGACGATGTGGTTTATAAGCGGGCTGCGCTCACCCACCGAGCTCCTCTCAAATCTTGGCTTACAGGCCTATTACATTACTAAGAGCACTGTGGGCCTATTGGGCCTCTGAACCTGAATCCAGCCCATTAATGGGTTTCTAGTCGTGATTAGGGCCGTGGTGGCCTGAGTGACATATTTTTATTTTTTTTGTTTTTTGTTTTCATTTTTGCTTTATTTATTTTGTTTTGTTTCTACTTACAACAAAAAACTTATTTATTTTATTTTATTTTGTTTCTAGTTACTTATTTATTTTACTTTATGATAATTATTTTTGCTATTAAAGTTTCTAATTACTTATTTATTTATGTTATTAAAATCTTAAAAATACAATTATATATCAAAAAATCAGAAAAATAAAACTAATTCATTTAAATTCTTGTTTTCTTCTGTTTTTTCTTCCTTTTTCTTCTTTTTTTCTTACATTTGTTTCTTCCTTTTTCTTGTTTTTCTTCTTTTTTTCTTCCTTTCTTCCTTTTCCTTTTTCTTGTTTTTTCTTACATTTGTTTTTTCTTATGTTTTTCTTCTTTTGTTTTTCTTACTTTTTCCTTTTCTTCTTTTGTTTTTTCTTCTTTTTCCTTTTTTCTTACATTTTTTCTTCTTGTTTTTCCTTTTCCTTCTTTCTTCTTCTTCCTTTTTCCTTTTAAAATCGAGAAAAATAAAACTAATTCATTTAAAATCTTAAAAATACAATTATATATCGAAAAAAATCAGAAAAATAAAACTAATCCTTGAAAGGTTTGACAAAAGGTTTGATACATCATTCAGTTCATCGACCAAATACAAAGTTTGGTACAATAAATTATTACACATCAATTCTTCCCTTGTGTCACAGCACTTACGATTGTGCAGTATCCATGGAGCATCCTCATCATTTAACTTAATGCTTGGGTGGTGTTCACTTTGAAGAAGCGAATTTAGACAAACATATTATAATCTTCGACATGTACTGTCTTGTCCTCCACTCCCACGATGTTTCTTTTCCACGAAAAGAACAATGTGGCGCTTTGAATCATCGCATGATGTCTTGATCGTTTTCTTATCTTTCCGTTTCCTCGGTTTGCTACTCATGTCCTTCACATAGAAAACCTGGCGACATCTTCGCTAGGGCGAATGGTTCGTCAAGGTAACCAAGATTGTTGAAATCCACCATTGTCATTCAGTATTGCTGGTCACCTTTACCCCACCTCCTGTTAGCTTGAACCATTTGCCTTTGGAACAAAGGGACCTTAAAGGAGGTCCATAGTCAAGTTCCCATATCTCCTCTATGTAACCATAATATGTGACCTTTTGCCCATTCTCGGTTCTTTGCATCAGCGGACACCCTGTGTTTGGTTGGTGCTCTTTTTTATCTTAGGCGTCGTGTAAAATGTATTCCCATTTATCTCAGTACCCTTGGAAAGTCGTTATATATGATGAAGATGGTGTCTTGTGCCAACAATATACGGTGATCTACAACATCATTGTCATTCATTAAATGTTTTCTCAACCAACTGCGAAAGTCTCCATGTGGGCCTTCTAATCCGATTGAGGCTTCCCCGGTTGTCGGCGTAAAATATTCTTGTTTTCTCAAAGTGCGAACCACCAAGCTGGAATTAGTCGCCACTGATGTGGTGTGCTTGATCGGAAGAATGGCCGATCCATACATATCGTTGATTTCCTTCGATCGTGCCTTTTCCATAGTCTCCCCTCGTCTGCGCGATCGAGGAAGACCAATCGGCAAATTAGGGGAACAAAATCGACACAACTCAATTACCTCCTCATTTCCATAGCCCTTAGCGATGCTTCCTTCTGACCTATGCGATTCTGAACATATTTCTTTAATACTCCCATGAACCACTCGAAGAGAACATATATGTGTAGAAATCTGGGACCGAGCGGAAATCTCTTGACTAGGTGAACCAGGAGGTGCGTCATAATATTGAAGAAGGATGGCGGGAACACCAACTCGGCCCGACAAGACATTGGATCCGCCGTTAACCGTGGTAGAACTTCGGATTATTACCACGAGATTGCATTGAGGAATGCATAGCTTCACAAGCTACTCGAACATTTTCGGAGAGCCCCTCAAAGCAATGGAAGCAATTGCGTCATAATCACGTGGCGATCGTGAGACTTGAGGTTTTGAACTTTCTCTCCATGTTTATTATTCCCTTTATATTGGGCGAGAATCGGGCGGGACCTTCATACTGCTCGGGCATTCAAAAGATGACCTTCTCTTCTTTGGTGGGCGTGGTAGCGACAGAAACCATTCGGATGCGGTCGTGGGGTCTTTCAAGCGTTCTGGTCTGCCGTGCTTCCTTTGT
>JAHHZJ010000212.1:0-54006 GCA_021437245.1 Aegilops speltoides | reverse complement strand
GTGCTTAGTGATACATCTCCTAGACTATCAGCACCTCTCACTTCCAATACACACTAATAAGTAATCTCGGTCCCACCGATTCCATAAACTCACCACACCGAGATGAACCACCTCACCACAAAGCCAAACCCTAGTAATTTCGTTTTTCGATTCCAAACTCGGTCTCACCAAACTAGTGTTGCCAAGCTTCAGAATCTTCTCTCATCATATCGGTGTCACCGAGATGATAAAGTCGGTCCCACCGAGAATGGCAAACCCTAGTCTTTGGAAGAATCGGACTCACCGAGATTGTATTTTGGTCCCACGAAAATCCCAACGCTCACAAGATTTGAACTTTCGGTCTCACCGAGTTGTCAACTTCGGTCCGACCGAGATTGGTCAAATGTGTGTAACGGTTGGATTTGTGTGGAGGCTATAAATACCCCTCCACCTCCTCTTCATTCGTGGAGAGAGCCATCGAAAGAACTACCACTCCTACCTTACATTTCAGAAGAAAACTACCTACCCTTGTGTTGAGATCAGTTGCTCCACTCCCACCATATGAAACTTGATTTCTAGCCTTCCCAAGTTGCTTTCCACTCAATCCTTTCTTCCACCACAGCCAAATCAAGGAGGAGAGTTGAGTGTTGGGGAGATTATCATTTGAAGCACAAGAGCAAGGAGTTCATCATCACCAACACCATCTATTACCTTTTGGAGGGTGGTGCCTCCTAGATTGGTTAGGTGTCGCTGGGAGCCTCCCAAGATGTGGAGTTGAACCAAGAAGTTTGTAAGGGCAAGGAGATCGCTTACTGTGAAGATCTACCCCGAGTAAGGCTAGTCCTCCGTGGCGATGCCATGATGGCATAGACAAGGTTGCTTCTTCGTGGACCCTTCGTGGGTGGAGCCTCCGTGGACTCTCGCAGCTGCTACCTCCGTGGGTTGAAGTCTCCATCAACGGGATTGACGATAGCACCACCTATCGGAACCACGAGAAAATCTCCGTGTCTCCAAACTCGCTTTGATCTTCTCCACCCTCTTTACTACTTGTGCAATTTACTTTCCGCTACCCATACTCTAGAATTGCATGTGTAGTAAGCTACTTGACTTGTGTGATATGCTAAATCTGCCAAGAACTTATCTTTGTCTAAAGGCATAATTTTTATCTTGTCGAGTAGTCTAATCACCCCCTCTAGACACTCTTACCTTCAACGATCCTACAATTGGTATCGAGCATTGGTCTCCATTGCTTTGGTTTGCACACCATTGGAGGAAGATGGACGGTTCACGCTTGGGAGTGTTAGCCATAGAGTGCCTATTCTTGATGGAGTGTCCTATAACTCGTGGAGGATTGAAATGCTTGCTATCTTTAAGATGTACAACTTATGCAAATATATTGAAACCCCATATGTACCTCCATTTGACCCTTGCACCCTACTATGGATGAAGAGCTTGATTTGCTTCAGAACCTTAGAACTGTAAATCTCATCATTAGAGGTTTGCCCGATAACTTACTTGAGCTTGTCACAAACTTTGAGTGCGCTTATGCTATGTGGAAGTTCTTGGAAGAACTTTATCCGACTACTCTTTGAGAGGTCTTGATGAAATTCTATACAAGACTATTGAATTTGATATGATGCTCCCAATGATCCCAACTTTGATAAATGCTTTTGAGCTTCGTGATCTTATGAAAAGAAGGGTGATCCGACTTATCAATGTTCTAATTAGAAATGCTCTTGTATTGCATTCGATGATTATTGTCACATTGACAAAACTAATGCAAGTAGTTGTCAAATTGACCTAGGTGGTGATGATGAACTATCTATGGGTCAATATGATGATGAGCATGAGCATGATGACGATTACTCGATTCGACACCGAGCTAGACAAGATCATGAAGAGTCTCAATCTTATGGCAAATTTGAGAGACTACATATCCGTGGAAAAGAGTGGATTCTTGATAGTGGATGCACCGATCACATGACGGAGATGAAGACATGTTTCGAGAGCTTGCAAAGAACGATGGTCCACACAAGTATGTGACTTTTGGAGACAACTCCAAGGGTAAGGTACTTGGCCTTGGTAAGGTGGCCATATCTCATGATAGCTCCATTCAAAATGTCATGCTTGTTGAATCACTTGGATACAATTTACTTTCCGTGTCTAGATTAGCTGACTTTGGATTCAATGTGCTATTCATCAAGTAGATTGCCAAGTTTTTCGTCGTGACAATCATAACATGGTATTTACCGATCCGTAGAGGTGATCTATATATCGTTGATTTCACTAAGAAAGCTCAACCTAGAACTTGCTTCATTGCTAAATCTGCTAAAGGTTGGTTATGGCATAGAAGGCTTGGACATGTTGGTATGCGTAATCTAGACAAACTAATCAAAGGTGATCATATTCTTGGTGTTAAAGATGTTTTCTTTGACAAAGATAGACTCAGAGTGCTTGTCAAGCAGGAAAACAAGTAGGTGGAAGTCATCCCGTGAAGAACATCATGACCACAAGGAGACCGCTGAGCTTCTTCATATGGATCTTCGTCCCAATGCTTACAAAAGCCTTGGTGGTAACTCCTTTGGTCTAGTTATAGTTGATGATTATTCCAGATTTACGGGTACTTTTCCTTGATGACAAATCGCAGGTTCAGAGGATCTTCAAAACCTTTGCCGTAAAGGCCCAAAATCAATTTGAGGTGAAGATCAAGAAAGTTCGAGGACAATGGAACGGAGTTCAAGAACGCCATGTGGACTCTTTTTCGATGAGGAAGGAATTCTACATGAGTTCTCGCCACGCATACACCTCAAAGAAATGGAGTTGTTGAGAGGAAGAACCGAACGCTCATAGAGATGGCGAGAATGATGCTTGACTAATACAAGACACCAAACACTTTTGGGGAGAAGCGCCGAGACAGCTTGTCATGCTATCAACAGCTTTATCTTCACAAGCTCCTCGGCAAGACTTCATACGAGCTCCTCACCGTAACAAACCCCAAGTGGGATACTTTCGTGTCTTTGGTTCAAAATGCTATATCCTTGATAAGCATCGCGGTCTAAGTTTGCTCCTAAAACTCATGAAGGCTTTTTCTCGTTATGGATCAAACTCCCACACCTACCGTGTTCACAATAATTTCACCCAAAGGTTGAAGAAATGGTAGATGTGAAGTTTGATGAATCTAATGGCTCGCAAGTAGAGCAAATGCCTATTGATGTAGGAGACAAAGACCCATCTGAAGCCATTCAAGATTTATCTATTGGAAAGATTCGTCCCATGGAAGTGAAGGAGAGTACCTCATCTACATATGTGGAGCCCCCTACCTCACGGAGAGATGAACCTCAAGGCAACATGGAGGCTTCCACAAGTGGAACTCACCAAGATGAGGAAGTGCGACAAGAAGATCCACCACAACCTCCTTCTCCACCGCCTCAAGACAACACCAACAACAATGAAGAAGAAGAGGAAGATGAGGATGATGAGGAAGCTCACCAACCACAACAAAAGCTATCTCGAGTTCGAGCAAGAGTCAAGAAGAACCATCCCGTGGAACAAATGATGAATGACATCGACCGGAGAATTACTCGCCTAAAACTCGCTTAGCTAACTTTTGTGAGCATTACTCATTTATCTCTAGTCTTGAACCTATGAAGGTAGAAGAAGCGCTTGAAGACCCGGATTGGGTGAACGCTATGCATGAAGAGCTACACAACTTCGAGAGGAACAACGTTTGACTTTGTTAGAGAAGCCCAATGATGACCAAAACGCATTGGAACCAAATGGGTGTTTCGAACAAGCAAGATGAAGATGGACAAGTCATCCGCAACAAGGCTCGCCTCAGAGCTCAAGGTTTAAAAAATTTTTAAACAAAAAAAATTTAAGGATAATTTTTTTTTTTGGGGGAAAAATTTTTTTTAAAAAGGTTATTTCCCCAAAAATTTTTGGGGGGGAAAAAAAAAAATTTTTTAAAAACCCTTGGGAAAAAAAAAAAACCCCCCAAATTTTTTAAAAAAAAATTTTTTTTGGGGGTTTTAAAAATTTTTTTTTTTTTTTGGGGGGAAAAAAAAAAAACAAAATTTCAAAAAAAAATTTAAAAAAACCAATTTTAAAAGGGAAAAAAATTGGGGGTTTTTTACCCCCTTTTTAAAAACCCCCAAAAAAAGGGTTTTTAAAAATTTTTTTAAATTCCCCCCCGGGGGAAGGGGTTTTTAAAAAATTTAAAAAAAAAAAAAAATTATTTTTAAAGGGCCAAACCAAAAAAGGGGAAAAAAAAAAAAAAAAGGGGGAAAAAGGTTTTCCCCAAAATTTTTGGGGGGGCCCCCAAAAAAAAAAAATTTGGGTAAAAATTTTTTTTCCTTTTTTGGGGGTTTTTGGGGGGCTTTTTTTTAAAAAAAAAAACCCAATTGGGGGTTTTTTAAAAAATTCCCAAAAAAAATTAAAAGGGAAAAAAAAAAAAAAAAAACCCACCAAAATTTTTTAAAAAAAATTTTTTTAAGCCCTTTTTCCTTTTAAAAAAAAAAGGAAAAAAGGGTTTTTTAAAACCCTTCAAAAAATTTTTAAAAAAAATTTTTAAAAAAATTTAAAAAAATTTTTTAAAAAAAAGGGGAATTTTTTAAATTTTTCCCCCCTTTTTCAATTTTTTTTAAAAAAATTTTTTTTAAAAAAAAAAAAAAAACCCTTAAAAAAAATTTTCCAAAAATTTTTAAAAATTTTCCCAAAAAAAACCCCTTTTTTTTTTTTTTCCCAAATTTTTTGGGGTTTTTAATTTTCCTGGAAATTTTTTTGGGGGTTTTAAAAAAAAAAAAAAAAAAAAAATTAAAAAACCCAAAATTTTTTTTTAATTTTTTTTAAAAAAATTTTCCCCGGGGGGTTGAAAAAAAAATTTTTTCCCAAAAAAATTTTGGGTTTTAAAATTAAAAAAAAATAATTTTAAAAACCGAAAGGAAAATTTTAAAAAAAAAAAAAAAAAAAAAACCCCCCTTTTTAAACCCCTTTAAGGGGGAAACCCTTTTTTTAAAAAATTCCTTTCCTTTGGGGGGAAAAAAAAAAAAAAACCCCCCCCAAATTTTTTTTTAAAATTTTTTTTTTTTAAGGGGGGTTTTTTTTTTTTTTGGGGGTTCCCCCAAACCAAAAAATTAAAATTTTTGGGGGGGAAAATTTTTCCAAAATTTTTTGGTTTTTTTGGTTGGCAAAAAACCCCCAAAAAGGAAAAAAAAACCCAAAAAGGGGAACCCCCAAAAAAAAAAAAAAAAATTTTTTTTTTAAATTTTTAAAAAAAAAAAAAAAAAAAAAAAAAGGGGGGGGGGTTTTTTTCCCCCCCAAAAAAAAAAAATTTTTTTGGAAACCCCCCCCCAAAAAAAACCCAAAAAAAAAAAACCCCCCGAAACCAAAAAAACCGGGCCCACCAAACCCAAAAAAAAACCCCAAAAAAATTTTAAAAAATCCGGGAAAATTTTTTTTAAACCCCCCCCCCCCCTTTTTTGAAAAAGGGGGGCCCCCAAAAAAAATTTTAAAAAACCCCCAATTTAAATTTTTTTTTTAAAAAAAAACCCCCCAAAAAAATTTTTAAAAAAACCTTTTCCCCCAAAAAAGGGGTTGGGAAGGGGGTTTTTTTTTAAAAAAAAATTTTTTTTTTTTTAAAAAAAAACCCCCCCTTTTTTAAAAAAAAAACCCCCTTTTTTGGGGCCCCCCCCAAAAAACCTTTTTCCCCCCAAAAACCCCCAAAAAATTTTCCCCCAAAAAAAGGGGGTTTTTAAATTTTTTTTCCTTTTTTTTTAAAAAAAAAAAACCCCAATTTTTTAAATTTTCCCCTTAAAGGGGGTTCCGGGGGGAAAAAAAAAAAGGGGTTTTAAAAAAATTTGGGGGGAAAAAAAAAACTTTTTTTTCCCCCTTTTTTAAAAAACCCCCGGGGGCCCCGGGAAAAAAGGGGGGAACCCGGGGGGCCCCCCCCCCCCTTTTTTTTTGGGTTGGGTTTAAAATTTTTAAAAGGAACCTTCAAAAAGAAAAAAAATTTTTTTTTAAAAAAAAAATTTTTTTCTTTAAATTTTGGGGTTTTAACTTTCCCCCCCTTTAAACCAGGGAAACCCCCTTTTTTTTTTGGAAATTCCAAAATTTTTTTAAAAAAAAAATTTTTAAAAAGGTTAAAAGTTTTAAAACCCCCAAAAACCCCTTACCCCCCCCTTTTTTTTTTCCCCTTTGTTTTCCCTTGGAAATTTAAAAAACCCTTAAAACCCATTCCACCTTGGTGTCTAAAGGAAAACTTTTGCAAAACCCTGCAATATCAAAACCACTTCTTTTAA
Source organism: Aegilops speltoides (assembly GCA_021437245.1). Classification (NCBI taxonomy): domain Eukaryota; kingdom Viridiplantae; phylum Streptophyta; class Magnoliopsida; order Poales; family Poaceae; genus Aegilops; species Aegilops speltoides. The sequence continues at coordinate 47,731 of JAHHZJ010000212.1, read as the reverse complement.
TTGTGAGAATACCAAAATGCTTACCATCCCCGGTTTGGTGGTATCCAAAAACCATAATCAATAAAATTTGACATGGTAGGGGATTGATCATTTTGCCTTTTGATTTCCTTCTTTCCAAAGGCTTTGATTCTTCTTTTTCCACAAACCCAAAAGGGAACCTGAAACCACATTTGTTCTTTTTTGGTAATTTGCCAACTATTTGTTTAACTAATTGCTTTATCGTATGCGAAATAAAGTAAAAGGCAAATTTGGCCCCTTGATCTTAAGCAACAAAAGCCAAACCCATTTTGGTTTGGACCAAGGATAACTTAACAAAAAGCCAATCTATTAAAAAATTATATTATCCGGCCTTGCCATATACATCCCAACATGCCCCCAAAAACAATTAAGAACCCCCACCGTTTTCCAAAACTCACCCACCAAGAACCCCTTTACCCAAAGCCAAAACCCAAGTAATTTCGGTTTTCATTTTAAACCTTCCCAAACCGGGGCCAACTTCGAATTCGCTAAAGGTGAGAGAGAAAACCCGGCCCCACCAAAGGCAAACCCAGTCTTTGGAAGGGAAACGGCTCCCGAAGGATTGTAATTTTCGGTCCCCCGTTCCCAACCTCACAAATTTGCCGGCTAACCAAAGTATGAATTGGCTGGTAAGGTTGGATTTTGTAGGCCCAAAAACCCTCCACCTTTTTCATTCTGGAAGACCATCAAAAACTCCCTCCACCACTTTCTAGAAGAAATAATTTTTAAAATTTCCACCCCACCAAGAAATTGATTTCTAGCCCCAAAGTTGTTTCCACCAACCTTTCCCAAACCTAAGGAAGGATGGGGAAACCATTTGAAGCAACAAGACGGGTTCACATCCCAACCCATCCAAACCGGAGGGGGCCCTCCGAGGTTAGGGTCGCTGGGAGGCCCTCCAAAAGTTGTGGAGTTAACCAAGAAGGAAGGGCAAGGAGATTATGGAAGTTCTACCCGGTTGGCCTAAACCTCCGGGGATATGCCATGTGGATTAAATTGGTGGAGGGGGGACCCCCGTGGAACTCCGAGTCAACCCTTGTGGGTTGGGGTCCCTCCCTGGATTAAAGGACCAAGGGAACCCAAGGAGGAAAAGGCCCAAATGGGGCTTTCCACCCTCAATAGGAATTTCCCTTTCCGTCCCTACTTAGGAAGAAGGGAAGGAAAGGGAAGAAAGAAGGAATTGGGAAAGGAAAAAAGGGGGGCCCCCCTTATCCACCTTTCTTAACGTCCTCTTCCCCACCTTGGCCCCATTTGAAGGCCCAAGCCTTCTTCCCGTTTCTCGAAAAACTTTCCCCGGGCAACTCGGGAAAAACCCAATAATTTGGAACCTTAAAACCTCCAAAATAATAAGTGTTAAATATAAACATCTTTAGCCTCAAAATTTGAAGAATTCCTGTCATTTCCCCGATCTCTCCAAAGACTAATCCTTCGTACCCACAAAACTTCATAAACTTATTAATATAAGCTCAAATTGGTTGCCAAATTCCCTTGGAAACTATTGTAGCATACCTAAAGAAACTTATTTGGTTCAATTTAAACAAAGGGAAACCTGGGTTCCCAAGGCCTTTCATAATTCAACAAAAGATCTTTATAAACAACTTAACCATACGTTGCCCTTTTCCATCCAAACTGCCCCGAAAAATTGACGCCCCTACCTTTGTTTTCAAATTTTACCGGGCTCTTTACCTTAGAAGAACCTTCCTAACCTAACCTCAAAACCACAATTGTTGCAAGGTTTGGTGATTTTAACCCGGAGGCCAAGAACCTTCCGTAAAGGAGGACAAACCCCAACCAAATTAAGCCAACCCAACTGAAACCTTCGGAAGGCCACCTAAGTCTCCCCTTTATTAAATCCCCCAAATATGCAGCGGTTTGGTAGACCTTGTTCCCCCAAACGGATTGCATAATCTCTAGTTAAAACCTGGTATAAGTTGGGGAAAGAATTTCAAAATTTCCTAAACGACCAAGTTGGTAGGCTAAACGGAAGGTTAGTCCACCACTCCAAGTGGAACCCGTTAATTGACAACCACATGTCAGGTTAGGAAAACAAACCACCTTTGAATTAAGAAGCTAGTCAATAGAGGCTCCTAGGAAAGTTATGGTTTTCCAAAGACACCAACATGATTATGTTTTCCCGGTTTAAATTCCGGAGAATAATTAAATTATTTACAGAAATAAGGAAATTAATAATTTTTTATTGCCCCGGGCCCTTATATGGGCCAAACCGCCAAGGAAGGGGCCCCAAGGGGGTCCTCCTAATGGACTTTGGTCCTCGGGAAGGGAAGGAAAGAGGAGAAGGGAAGGAAGGAGGGGAAAAGGAGGGCCGCCCCTCCATTCTTTGGGCTAGGGGTTTTTCCAAGGGGCCCAAGGCCCAAGTTCCCCTCGTTTCTGTTCTGGTACCCTAAATTCCCGTAACGGAACCTTTCCGAACCAAATAGCCCAAACATTTTCCCTTAATTTCGAGGAAATTTTCCCATCTATGAGAAATCCTTCGGTTAATTTCAAAATATAAACCATAATAATTAAATCCCTCGAAACCGCGAAGGACCTTCCTTCCAAACTTTTAGTCCTGAATAATTTGGTCAAAAACAAAGGGAAGGTGCCCAATTCTCCCCAATTCTAAATTCATCCTCAAACCCTAACAACCTTGTTCCGGCCAAACCGGATTTCGCCCTTCCTGCTTACCAAATGGGTTCAACTAGCCGGCGTCCTTTTCCAACGAAGCCATTCCATTCTTCAAGCCCTTGCCTTCAAGGTTAAGGTTTGCAAAGAGGGAGATTAATTCCCATTTTGGGGTGCCCCCTTTAAATCCGCCAAACCCCATTGCCCTTCCGGCCCGTAGGATTTAAATCCCCGCCACCTTGGCCTTGGCACCCAAAAGCTCCTCAAACCCATTGCAATAATCTTGGTTACCAAACTTAAATCAGAAGGCCAATGCTAACTAAAGAAATTGGTGGAAGGGTCGTAACCCCTCCTAAGAAGGTCCCCTCAAAAAGGTTGGAAACTCCATCCTTTATTTCTTCTTTGTGATTATGTTTGCGATTCCCTGTTTATGCCTAAATCTTCGCCATGAATAATTAAAAACCCCGTGGAAAAAATTTTTTTGCCAAATTTTTCCTTGGCCAAGAATGGGAACCCCCGGGTGGCCAATGGAAGCCGGGGCATGGAAGTGTGCCGCCATGGGTAAGGTCCGCATCAAAGAGGTTTGAAACCCGCCAGAGGAAGAATTTTCCGGGAAACAAGGCCGTCACACGGGCCTTACCGGTTCCAAACTCAAACCTCAGCCAATTTTCCTTACGGGGAAAACCTTAAGGGGGCATTGGGATTGCAACAGATTCGAAACAATGGAATTCCGCCAAAGTTAGATTCCCCCATTTCTTTTTAGCCGCAATAAGGTTTTCGCAAACGGGCCCAACCCCAAATCACCCTCGTGGATGGCCCACTAACGGCCGCAAAGCCCAAAAAGGATTTTGGAAACCATGGCATTTGGACGAGGGCGGTTTTTAAGCCCGGCCCAAGAATAACTTGGCAGAGAAATGGCCATGTTTGGGGCTGCCTCGGCCGTTGCGGCCGAGGGTTGCCCAACCGGGTTCCGGGAAATTAAGGGCGTTGCAACCTTGGTTCCGCTCTCCCCATGAAGAAATCTTGGCCTACCCCCTAGAAGGGACCCCCCAAAGGTGGGAATTTCCTGGCTGCCAAGAAGGGCCTCACCCAAAATAAGATCATTTTCCGCCTAGGGCGTTGGGCCAAGTTGCCGGCCTGGGAAACCCCAAGACGGCCCCCGGCAAAGAACCCTTCCCGGTGGGATAAGGCGGGAAAATTGGGAAAGGGCCGAGGTATCTAAGAACAAATTTTATTTGGTTCCCTATGGAAGCCGTAACCAAACCGAAACAGGGCCTTGGACGGAATTCCAAATCCAATCCGGGTTGAAGAGCATTGGAAAAAGGGGGGCCAAGGGCATGGAACACAGGGTTCGGGAGGGAAAGTTCGAATGGAGTCCGTGCTTGCGCCCATGCCTACTCGGGTAGCCGGCCCTAGGGTTTCCGAAATCCGGGAGGCCCTTCCAAAACCACCCCTTGGGTAACCGCCCGGCCCAAGCTAACGGTACATGTCCGATTTTGGCCATCTCGGAAATTTGTGTGGAAACCCGCGGATACCCTAGGGAAAGGCTTTTTCCGTTGCCGCAAACGGCCAACGGCTTGAGGTCCCGAGGATTCACGGGAAACGGGCGCCTTCAACGAGGCGGGGATAAAAGAAAAGTGCCGCCTCACCGGCCCAAGGGACTCCCAAACCTCCTGGATTCCGGCCAACCAAAAACACCCCTTGGTCGGTTTCCGCCGCTTTCCCCCCCCCCCTCTGTTCCTTCCGGGGTCTAAGGGGTTGGAAAATATTAGAAAATTTCCACCTTGGCTTACGGGAAAACCAACGGGTCCGGACGGGCTCCTCCACCTCCCGGGGCTTGAAGGGGCCGGTTTTGGAACCGGCCGGGTTTTGCGGGGGTGGTTTTTCCGTGCAATAATTCCTTGGACCCGCGAGTTTTCCAAAACACTCGTCCTTCCCCAAATTGGAAGGGTCCCGTGTTGGTCCTTTGTATCACACTCCTTTTCCTGTCCCCGTTCCCCGCTGTACCTTTTGCCGGCCGGCCAAAGGCCAAAATCCCAGGTACCCGCCCTCAAAACAGAAGGGTAAAAAAAATTCCCTCCCCGATTGGACAAGGTTCAACGAAAAGAATTGGTCGTTTCCCCGTCCCCTTTTGTGGGGTTGGGTGTTTGGTTGCCAGCCACCGGCGGGAGCTCCCGGGTTGATTTTCCCCGGCCCTTCCCGGGCTTTTGTGGGTAAAATTCCGGGACCGGAGGACAGCCTCCCAAATTTTAATTGGTTGCTCGTGGCGGGCTTGTGGGTTATAGGACCCTTCCTGTGGGGGCTTATTCCCCAAAATTGGGCAAAACACCATCCCCCTTCAAAAAGTCTAAAATAAAAACTACCCCAAGCAAGGGGTCCAAGGTTGGTTCTTAAAAAGTCCCCAATGTTGTGGAATGGGGTAACACCGGGGACCCATTTATCCCCGGTTTATCCGGGTAATTAAATGTGGGTAAAAGGGTTCCCGAGGCCAAAGTTAAAATTTTTTGGTACATTTTTAATTAAAAGGGGCTAATTCCTTTTAAGGAAGGGCTATTCAATCAAAGACGCAAAAAATATTTATTAATTTAATAAATTAATAAAAGAAACCTACAAAGGGGGTTCCATGGCCCAGTTGGTTAAGAAAGTCCCAAATGTTGACCCATAGGGAACCACCGGGCCATTTAGGAATATTATATAATTTAAAGGAATTTCCAAAACTTCCCGACAAATTGAAAATTGTTTGGTCAAAAAAATTCCTAATTCCCTTCCTTTGAAGGAACACCTCAAAGACGCCCAAATTATTTAATTTCTAAACACACCACGGGGGGGCTAGGGGAAGAAATTTAATTTACCGAACCACCGCCATTTTTTTTTAAAAGGGACCAACCCGAATAAAACTTGAAGGAAAACAAATTCCTAAAAATGGAGGCCCCCTCCCCCTTGGCCAGACCACCACCGCCCGGGCTGGCCAAAGAACCAAAAGAGGCCCAATCCTTTTGGCGGGCCCGTTTGGAAGGCAAAAAAACCCTGGCCAGGTATTTCCCCAAGATTCCAAACCACCGAAAGGAGGGTAAGGGGAAGGCAAAAACCCGGTTCAAATTAGTTTGAGAGGTGAAAATGCGGTAATAATTTATCGGCTCAACCATTTGAAGGTGATCATAGAAATAAAATGTGGGCTAACGTTTAACAAAGTTGAAATCTATTTTGAAAGGAGTACAAATGTTTACTTTGCTCAAATTGGCCTCCGTTTACTTTCTCTAAAAAATGTGAGTGCTTTGTCGCACTACACACCGCCCTCCCCGCTCACGTGGACCGGGAGCAACGGCTCCCCCGCCGTTACCCATCAACCAACGGCGCGCCACCGCCGCTTGGCTTAACTGCGGAGAGCCGTTACCTGTTGACGGCGCCACCGCCCCCGTCCTCCGTCCCGATATTAAAAGCCGCCCACCGTCGAGTGGTGCCGGAGAGCAGAGCAGAAGCACTCTCTCGTTGTTCCTCTGCGATCGCACGAGCCAGAAAAACAAACTGCCGCCGGGAGGAGAGGAGAGGAGAAAATATCCCAATCCTCACCTCCGATAAACCCTAGCCAGCAGCCTCGCCGGATCACCGCCGGGACCCCGCCGGATCGGAGCTCGCGGGGTGCGTCTGCTCGCCGGAGGAGCTGTCGTCTTGGCGGGGAATTGCGGCGAGTTTCGGGTTGCTCCCCGGCCTCCCAGGCGCTCGCCGGCGTCGGATCCGGCGGAGAGGTCAGGTCTCGGTTCGGCCCGCCCCGATTTGCTCGCCTGGGTTGCGTTGGTTGTTCCGCGCGGGCTGTGGCGGCCGGCGGCTGAGGCATGGAAAGATTGGTGGATTCCACTCGCCCGGTTCTTCGTTTCAGGTTCCCTTTGGTTATTGATGGTGATTTTGCTGCATGTTGCTTCAACCCTGACATTTCATCCATGTCTCTGCTGTTTCCCGTCCGTGCTCTGAGCTGTTTCCTCTTCCCTTCCCTTCAGGCGGTCGCGTCGCGGCGTCGATTTGGGGGCCGTTGCTGCCATTGCGCGAGCCATCCGGAGAGCCAAGGTCGAGCGACCTGTTCTTGCCATTCCCGGCAACCTTGGTGCCGTTTGTTCCGCTGGGTGGGCGGGCGGCGCAGAAGGCGTGACCTTCCGGCGGCGCGATGCTTCCCAAGGCCCGAATCCACGCGGACCCGGCGCTCGACTTCGAGCTCGACCTCTTCGACTGCCTGCCGGACTCGCTTCCTGCCCCCCGGTAAGCCCCGGGTCCCCCAAGCGGTTCAACGGTCCCCACGACGGTGGCGTCAAGATCGACCGCGTCGTGGCGGTCGACGGCGACGGCGAGGACGCGCTCAACCTGACCTCGCCCAAGCCCCGGAACATCCTCTCCCACTTCCTCGCTGATGCTCTTCACGATCATCAAGCCCTTCCACAACGCGCGCGGCCCCAACGGCGCCGGCCGGCCCTCTTCCCGCAGCTCGCGCACCACTCGCCGGCGCAGGTGCCCGGAGCTTCACGCACGTGCGGAACCTTCACATCGAGCTCCCTTCCGGGGACGTCGGGACCGAGGACGGGGTGCTCCTGAAATGGCGGGCAGAGTACGGGAGCACGCTTCAGAACTGTGTGATCCTCGGGGCACCAGGGTTGACCGCAAGCCTGTTGGCGCAGAGCACGAGCCGTCTTCGGAGGACAATGGGAGCATGCCGGAGTCTTTCTATACCAATGGCGGGCTCAAGCCCGTGTCGTGGGACGATCAGCCCTCATCGCGGCGTCGACGAGGCATTATCTTCTCCGGTCGATCATCAAGGAACACCCCACGCTTGTGAGCTTGGTGCTGACCGATGCCGATGGCCAGGGCACGCTGACCATGGGAGCAGAGCAGCTGAAGGAGTTCAGAGAGAACCAACTGTCGGCCTCAGCATGCTCCAACAGAACCCAGGTCCCGGCCTGCAACATGAAGCTGAAATACGCGCCATATCTCGAGCTGCCCGGAGGAATCGCGTTGCAGGGTGCTACACTGGTTGCTATCAAGCCCTCCACCGAGGGGAGCAATGGCGGCCATGTCAGCCGCAAGGAAACGGATGCCTTCATCTCTGGAGCGTTTGATGGGCCATTCAAAGTCGCTGCGAAGGCGCTGATGAAGAGGCGCACATACCTTCTGGAGATGAATGGCTTCTAGGAGTTCTTCCTGGGTATCTGCTTGCTGGTGCAAAAGGGTCGTTTGGCTGCTTTTAACTTTTGGTCTGTGTAATATAGTCTGTGCTTGTTGTCTGGTGTGTTAGCTCTTTGTACAGTGGTGACATTTGGTTAGCTATATGAAAAACATATCAAATTAGTACATTTTCTCATTGCTCCCTCTCACACTGATGTGATCTAACCCTCATAACAAGCTTTTTTTCACTGTCACAAAAGGATTCTGCCAGTTGAGATATCTGAAGAGGCAATGTGCATTTTGACATTTTCTGCCTCTTTTTTTCTTAGCCAAACTACATCAAGCAACACCTGTCCGACTGAGAAACCACATGCAGTGTTGGTTTCTCTTTCCAGTGGCATGGCCCTTGTGCTTATCCACTGTGACTAGGTGGGAGCTTCAGATTCAGATTCAGTCATTTGTTTGAGCTGCATGTGTAAAAACAAATCTTCACAACTTCTCTTATGCTTCCAGGAAATCTGGTCCAAACTTCACAGCAATTTCAAAGAAGGAAGCATACACGAGGCAGCATTGAAAGAGACCAGCCAGATTCTTCTTCCAGGTGGTACATTTTATCCATCTAGGATTAAGAAATGAAAAAATAATCTGATGCTGACTCTCAAATTCGTGCAGGGAACAGCTGCCACCTGATTTGGTTTGCGTATTTATTTTGGAACTGTAGTTACGGTTGCCAGGATGCTTTCCTGAAGTTGACTTGGCTAATAAGTTGGTATACAACTAGTCTACTCTTACCTCCTTTGGGTTGCATGGATATGGCTCTATTCATCTCCATCTACCTTATGGAGTATCATTGGTAAAAACAACTGCAATTTCAGATTACTTATCATTGGTCAATTATGCTTGGCCATGCCATTAATGACAAGATGCAGACTTAACCCATCCTGTTTGATTCGGATCACGATCCAGTTAGTAAGAACACATCAATCATTATCATCTAAAAAGGTAAGAGCTCATAAATAATTTGGCAGTGGAATATCTTACAAGAGTGCTTCAGAAGATGTGAACATGCTGTATCCATTCTTATGAGGTTACAACTTTGTGAATAGTGGAGGCCTTAGGATCTTTAGTGGGGCCATTTGTAAGGCTGGCCCAAAAATGATTCCCTACATGTATAGCGTTTGGATTCAGCTGGCATGTGTTCTTCCCCTAAAAATAATAAGCTACCATGTGTACTTGTGAATAAACTGATTGTGACTTTGGAGAATCTTTGGATGATGTACTACATGTCTCAAGTGTGTATGTTTTTTGGGGGAAATAAGTTAGATTATATGTTTTCAGCCACTTAACTGTTGCACAGTTACGTTCAGTTTGGCAGTTTTTTTGTTTGTTTGGTGGGCTATTTGTTTAAAAATTTAAATGCACGAGTGATCTTATGATTCACAAAATGTGATTTGGTTTTTGTAGCTCCATGGCAAAGTTTGCATCTTTCTTTGAGAAGAATTTGTTTTTTCGGCAGTTCCTTGTGAAAAGATCGGTAGGAAACAATTAGGAACACCTATTTTTTCTCTCTCTTTGATAAGACCCTGAATTTCAGTGTTATTTGAACAGTTACCTAGTTTGAGAAGTTTCATCTATTGCCATAGTAAGCGAGAAAATGCGAGAAGACCTGTCCGGCTGAGAAACCACATGTAGTGTTAGTTTTCTTTCTAATGAGTAATGACATTGCTTGCCCTTTGTATTTATCCATTGTCTGTATGGGAGCTTCAGATTCAGATTCAATCACTGGTTTGAGCTTGTGTCTGTACCACACTGCCGGGGTAAAAATGATTTTGTCACAACTTCTGGCATGCTTTCAGGAAATCTGGTCCAAACTTCACATCAGTTTCATAAAAGGAAGCATGCACGAGGCAGCATTAAAAGAGACCAGGCAGATTCTTCTTCCAGGTAGATGTTATCCATTTGGGACTAAAAAATGAAAAGTACTAATCTGATGCTGATTTTTATCTGCGTAATTTTGATACCGTAGTTACGGTTGCCAGGATGCTTTCCTGAAGTTGACTTTCCTAATTTGTTAGTTTACTCCTACTCTTATCTCCTTGGGTTTTATGGATATAGTTCTATCAAGTTCATCTAGCTTATGGAGTACATGGTAAAAACAATTGCATTGTCAGATTAGTTATCATTGGTCAATTATCCTTGCCCATGCCATTAATGCCAAGATGCAGACTCACAACCCATCCTGTTTGACTCGGATCATGATCCAGTTATTATATAAAATAAGTAAAGAACACATAAATAATTTTGCAGTGGAATATCTTACAAGAATGCTTCAAAAGACGTGAACGTGCTGTATCCATTCTTATGTGGTTACAGCGATAATTTGCTCATTGTTTTTGTGAATAATTGAGGCCTTGGGATCTTTAGTGGGGTCATTTGTAAGGCTGGCACAAGAATGATTTCCTACATATATAGTAGCATTTGGATTCAGCTGGCATGTGTACTTGCCCTAAAAATAATAAGCTGGCATGTGTACTTGTGAATAAGCTAAACCGATCATGACTTAGGAGAATCTTTGGATAATGTGCATCAGTACATGTCTGCCATCTCAAGTGTGTATTTTTGGAAATAGGTTAGATTATACACTTTCAGCCACCTAATTGTTTTTCAGTTTAAGTTCAAGTTGCACATATTTTGTTTGTTTGGTAGCCTTTTTCTTTTGAAGTTAAATGCACATCCAACGTATGATTGATCTTATGATTCACAAATAATGAGCGAGATGGTGTGAGAAGAAGTGTTTTTAACCATATTTAGAACATTGGATTAACAACAGTATGAGGTAGTTACTGCTGATATGATTCTCCTGGTAGTTTGATCAGATCAGATCAGATCGTGTTATTATGTGTAATCTGAAAGCTGAGTGGATAAGATGGAGCTATGCGCACCTGGTTGTCAGACTGGCACATCCTGCGTTGATCTGATCCCGGTGCAAGTGGCGAATCTTTTATCCACAGGGGGCTTATCAGATGTGTTCCAATTCTTCTGAATATAAAAAAATTCGATATGTTGAGAGGAGAGCAAAGCCAGCTTAGAAAAGGAACTACAGAGGTTCATTGCTGGCTTGACAAATAAAACCTCTAGCCTCCACGAGAAAACAATGCGTGTTTCGTTTTGTGATGGCCATCTCTTCAGCGAAGTCAGTTTAGATACAACCTTAGAATGAAGGTTTGGGAGCAGACTAAAATAAGTGATTCTAGGCTGACAAGAGCCAATTTTCCTGATGAACGGTTTTTGCACAGGACGTTCTTAAGCAGTTTCTGGGTCAGAGCTTCATTTTTTTTAAAAAGAAGGATTACCCATACATCGAGTGATGCGGCAGCCCTTTTTAAGCAAAGTATCCAAAAGGTTTGTAGTCCAGTGCAAAATGCCACAACTGGCTAAAACGGGACAAAATAGGATGAGATGACTAAACACCTAGCATATTATTGGACCGACATCCAAACCTTTAGATATCCCAGCTACCGTTTTTCGTCGGGTAGACCCAAAACCAAAGGCTCACCGGCTTCCACATGAGTGAATAACGACCACGTATGGATCCAAACAGTGGCCTGTACATGACCTAGAAAATATTTGTATGCATAAAAATCATATCATTTATGCAGTTTCATATAGTCTAAACTAATGCCAATACTCCTATCTGAATATGTCTCGCATTATTTTGCTCTACTCCATTTAGCCACGCCCCCAAATAATGTGCAGTACTATTTGAAAGAGTGATACTAAATGTTATATGAATTGAGCGCCATAATAGTTTGGCCAGAGGGTAAACGAGAAAAGGTCTTTAAGAGTTTCACCTTGATCACAGAAAGCAACATCTTTGACTATCCTCCCAAATTACGCTTTGTCCAATTATCCTTAGTCAGAATCACCTTCTTGTGAACAAATCACGTAGAGACTTTGATTCTTAGCGGCACTTTGATCTTTCAAATATGCATCAATTTCGAAATCGGACCAAAGTTTCATAGTTAATCTCCTGTGAGTTCATCAGCCTTCTCACCAAATGCAGCCATGCTCATTTCAAAAAAAAAAAATGCAGCCATGCTTCCCATCGGTGTAGCAACATAAGCAAAAATGCATCAACTGCATTCGGCAAAATAAAACTATTTGGTATGCCACCTACAAATTTTGATTTATGTAACCAGTTCTATGCAGTTTCTATGTGAGGTCTGCATAAAATTTGTTGGCCAAAGTCTTTAATACTACATCATGTCCTAAAAGACTTGCATTTGGAATCACATGAAAATAAATTACAAATATAATTTCATAAGAGCTCAAGTCAACTAGTATATATCTCTGCCAAAACCCTAAAATGCAAAATAAAACAAAATCAGCACAACCCACAGTAAAAGATGGACACAAATGAGTGAAGCGATTGACGAGAACATTCTGTGATGCACCAACAACTTCCAAGTACAGTAAGCATTGCGCCAGTTCAGGCCAGTCAAACTAGAGTCTCTATCAATGGACATGAAAGCACTCGCCCCAAGACCCAGCCTATTCTGTCTTCCTTTTTACAAGTTTTCATCAACTAATGTGCAGTATCATCACTTTCGATTGCCTTGTAACCCTTGGGGTCTCGCGTTTTTCGCGATATGCCGGATCCACCTCCTTACAAGCCACAGAACTTGGAAAATATTTTTCATCTGTACTTGCCTATCTCCATTTTCTTCTTAAGTGCCTTCTGTCCATGGTATTGAACGAGTCGATGATGCCAGCGACGGTGAAGATCCCTGAGGATCATGCAGAAAACAGATCAACAAGGCCACAAGACTACGTGGAGGCCTCACCAAAAACTCAACACAGTTTTATACAGAACGCAGCAGAATACAAATATAAGGACACTTTCTGTACTAAAAGAGATGACAACCTATGACATGATATAATATGATAAAATAAGGTAGTTTGTGCATGCATAAACTAGAGGCAGTGTTCATACCTCCAACTATAGCACACAGGTTTGTCAGGTAGTGGAGAAAGGATCTATTTTCCTCTGTGAATATCACCTGCACAAGACATCAGCCATACAGCTGGAGTCAAAAACTCAAATCATAGTTGCTCAGAGACATGAAGAGCTCAATAGAGTAGCTTTCAATCTGGCACGCTACAAATGGCTAAACTAAACAAAACGATACAAACTACAAAGAGTTAACTTGACAAAATCACGGTTTTATACTAAGTATCCATGCAAATTGTGGATTTACTCCACTCATATGTACACACCACAGGCACAAACGTATTCGGTATGTTATTTTACTCTCAGCACTCACGAGATGGAGGCATTGCTCCTTCCAACTACAGATCAATAATACTATCTTCATATACTTACCAATCTAAAGGTTATTTCATTAAGTCCAGTTTCATCCTGCAACTCTCCACGGGTATGCAATAACAGCATAATTGGGTAGTAATAGAGATGCGCATTAGGCTTGACCCCAACAAAATTTTGGGATGGGCATGAATGCCCTGTTCATTCTAAAATAAATAAAGGGATATGATTTAGGTTTTAGTCCTTTGGTGGTTGTGCACACGCAATGCTTTTTAAAAATAACATAAACAGATGGTGCCATTTGCACAAGTTGCATGTGCAGGAGAACGCATGCAGCCACATACAGCAAAATTAGCGGACAGGCTGAGAAGCCAAGATAGAAACTCCATAGGTGAGAACCCACATATTTCTGAAAATTCATATGTGCATCTTTGACGCCATCATTATTTACCTTTATAGGTGAGAAATCATAGAAGAAAAATACCCCAGGTTGGGGTCTGTTGAACATTTCCATCTCTAAAAGTGCCCCCGAGAACTGTGAATGAAAGTAACAGTTAACATCAAGGTTGTTAACAGAAAGATTGAGCATGTAATCATTCAATGAACTCTACTAACTTGGTTTGAATCAATCTTAGCCTCTTATATCATTATAAATTGTAGGGACGACCTGGAAAGGAATACCCATTAAATCTTAGATGCATAAACCAAGGGCAGAATCAAGTGATAGAACTGCAACAAACATGATGGCAATACCCACTTTTATGAAGTATTGGTATGTCCCATCTGATGCTGGCTGTGTCCACTGAGCACTGTGTTCATGAAACTGGTTAGTACTTGAGGGCAGAATAAAGAAAAGATATGGAATATTTAAATTTACTTAGGGAACATGAATGCTCCATATTATTGTGTTCATTGCATGCTGAATGTGCTGGAGGTGTAGACTTACCCATCAAGCGGGTTGACAGCACTAGGGAATTCTGTCCCAAGGACAGTTTGTTTATTTTGTGAGTAATCTGGTAAAATTACACAGAGCATATTAGAGAACACTGAAGGCAAACATTTCAATAAACCAAGTTAGAAAGAAAAAATTATGTAACCTACTTACATTGAAACCTCCTTCAGCAGTCAGCTCAGGCACATCTACATTTGATTCATAATATCCTTTGCCTGGTGCAAAGTGGAAATTTCCAGCAACTTTACTAACATCTAGAAAGCCATGGACACTACAGCCTTCACCATGTTGGGTTTTAACTCTTTCAACGAAGTCCCTCTAGCACTCCGATAGCCATCATAGACTGTATTAAATCTTAGCCGTTTTTTATTGAAGAAACAAATCTTAGCAGTTGCAAACAGCAGGCATGCAGAAAGAGAAAGATAAAAAGTTCTGTTGGACATTATAGGATCCAATGCATACATTATACAACTCTAGGGGCATGTTGCACCTGCAAGCTTATTGCTTGCAGCATCATGTATTGTCAAACATTAGGTCTAACAGAATCAGCCGTAATAGTAGAGCATTCCTCAATTTTATCTTCAAAAAGAACCTTTGTGTAATTTCCTTCAACAGTAATCGCTCACTATTATAAGATTTCTGGATATTTTAATATGGACTACATACAGACTGAAATGAGTTACCAAACATCATGTATTGTCAACATTAGGTCTAACAGAATCAGCCGTCGAATAGTAGAGCAAGTCTCAATTTTATATTCAAAAAGAACCTACAGTGTGTAATTTTCCTTCAACAGTACTCCCTCCGTTCACTATTATAAGTTTTCTGGATATTTTAATATGGACTACATACAGACTGAAATGAGTTACCAAACACATTAAAACGTGTCTAACTCGCCACTAGTATGTAAAGTTAGCCTGAAAAAGAACAGAGAAGTATGATGGCTAGCTACGAGCCTACGAACAGAAGGGGACGGTTATGTGCAAAGTTGCACATGATGCAGCAGAGTGCACGGCATGCAAATATTTCAGGGATGGGCCATCTCTGTCATTCAAGAGAGCACAGCAAGGTATCCACAATCTTCAACATAGTACCATACAATGGATTTCTTTTTAATCCTAAACAAAAACTCAAAACAAAGTTTTTTCTGGATATATCCAGGCAAAAAAATATGCCAAAATAATTCATATACCTGGTCGATTAGGTCAGGGTTTGTAAGAGCCCACCCTTTCTTCTTGTAGGCCTCCCTAACTTCTTCACATGAATTACAGCATTGTTCATCTGACTGGGCTCCAAAAAATCACAAGCAGTGCAAAGTTAAAAAGGTAAAACAGGTAACAGAAAATGAGATTAACACAGGGAAAACACAAAAGTGTGCGCACCTCCTCTGCACCATAACAGGTGCCACAATATTCCTCGCCTTTGCCAAGCCTTCCACCATGTTTTTGCAATGGTTTCTCGATCTGTAAAAAGGATCAATCAAGCATATGCATCAAATGACAAAGTAGAATATAGCGATATGATTAGAGGTTACTTGCTGAGATAAGTAAGAAAAATGGTTAAGACTAGATTAGCCTTGTAATTTCGACGAGCTACAGTTTCATCGAGATAACAATTTTCCGATCTGAACATAAGACCCTCACGTGGAGAGGAAGAAGAAGGGCATAAACCTAGGCTATGAAACCATGTTTGCAAATATGCAACTTGTTTTCCCCGGAGGCCAAGGGCCAGCATAAATACACAAAGTACAGGTGGAAATATACAGAAAACCCTTTATAACAATGACAAATATCACAGCCTAAATAGGAAACAAATATAGATATTAGGATTTTGTGTCGAGGTATCTATAGTAGAAAAAGTATTTCTATGTCAACATATTATTGAGTACCAATCACTCAGTGTTAACTCCTTAAGAAACCCACATGCCAGCAGAGAACTACACAGATGCACAGTATGGCACATGTGCAAGATATAGGAGCCAGAATGGTTCTCAAATTTCAGTCCCCTGTTTGTAAATATGTACACTTTATTCACACTAAATCCTTACCAAATAATAACAATAGGTATTTATTTCTGGTTGTTCCACTCCCCAAAAAGGTGATTAACATAGAAAGTAAGGAAGAGGTTTTTTTACTCAAACGATACTTCAACCACAGTTTCTACAGTTATCTATGGAAACATGTTCCTCAACTTCAAAACACCCATACTAAATTGAGCACCTATTCAAGACCTAGAATTTTTAATGAGCTCAACATACTAAGTGAAACTGAGACACCAACCTTTGTTCCACCAATGCCCTTTTCTTGATTCAATGACATTACCATGTGAGTCCAATCTTTTCTTTTCAATGTCATGCCTCTACAACAAAAAATGGAAAGAATAAGATGACGGATCAGCAGATAAAGCAAGAATTAGCAAAAAAGAAGATGACTGAAGTCCGTACAATGTCCTGGTGCTGCTCGCCACTAATATCCCTTGTATCAACACTGAGAAGGGTGCAAGGAATACTGGAAAGTAATATCAAACTGCAAAATAGATTTAGTATTACAAGGATATGAACACCATGTTGCCAAAATATTATACGGGTATGCCTTTTAGAGAAACAATTGAATTATGGCAGAAAAAAACTGAATCAAGTCTAATCGATACAAGGCAAATACTAACATTTACTCTTAGCCTTTCTCCTCTTGACGGTTCTACCACTAACTTAGTCTCGGTTGCTGAATAAATACGACCCTGCAAAATAGCAGACACATAAATAGTGGCTATTAGAATCATTTTCAACTTCATTTATTTGAGATAGACTAGCATATGTAGCATTAATGGAAACAGCTAGGGATATAAAGGGTCACGATATTGAAATAAAAGGGGAAAAAAAGATAAGACCAAACACACAGCAGATTTCATGACTAGACACTGGACAAAAACACACACCAAACTTGGCCAACAGAGCAAACCACAACATATTCCAACTGCAAATTTCTGGCAGAACATTGGCACTGACCTCAACGCTTGAACTTTTAGTACTTTATAAACTGCAAACCCATTCTGGTCAAAATATGTTGACTAATAAGAAATATAACCTTTTTACCAGCAGACATTCCAAAGAACATATTGATATGAGGCGGTTAACCCAAATGACAACCTACTCCTTCCGTTCCGATTTTATATGTTTTCCAAAACTACCCTTCCTAACTCGGGCGCCATTTTCCCCGGTTCCTAGGTATATTTTCCAAAACTACCCTTCCTAACCGTGGCGCCATTTTCCCGCTTTCCTGGGTATATTTTCCAAAACTACCCTTCCTAACTCGTGGGCTTATCTTCCCGGTTCCTGGGTATATTTTCCAAAACTACCCTTCCTAACTCGTGGCGCTTATCTTCCCGGTTCCTAGGTGTATTTTCCCTTGGTTCCTAGGTATATTTTCCAAAACTACCCTTCCTAACTCGTGGCGCTATCTTCCCGCTTGTTCCTAGGTGTATTTTCCCGGGTTCCTAGGTATATTTTCCAAAACTACCCTTCCTAACTCGTGGCGCTATCTTTCCCGGGTTCCTAGGTGTATTTTCCCACGGTTCCCGGTATATTTTCCAAAACTACCCTTCCTAACTCGTGGCCTTATCTTCCCGCTGTTCCTAGGTGTATTTTCCTGTTCCTAGGTATATTTTCCAAAACTACCCTTCCTAACTCGTGGCGCTATCTTCCCTCGGTTCCTAGGTGTATTTTCCCGCGGTTCCTAGGTATATTTTCCAAAACTACCCTTCCTAACTCGTGGCGCCATTTAATCGAGTATCCTGCAAAATTACCCCTCACGTGCAGTTATCACCCGTCAGAAGCGCAACCTCAATTGCACTAGTGTCACGCCACGATCCATGCATCGAGGCCAAGAGAGGGTAAAATTGCCCACCAAACCACACACGGCCACCCTGCCCTGGTATGCACCAAAGTATGTAAACACCATCGACTCAGGAACAGAGGGAGTGTTTCTGAACACATGATCTGAACCACAGGCAAGAACACAGCAGCAAAGGTATGACCTTTCATGACCACTTATATACACATGAAAAAACTGAACCTTGTCCCCCACCAAACTGGCAAAACAGAATGTACTAGAAAGGAAAAGTTTTTCAGGAATCTTCCAACAGCTCAAGCATTGCAATCTGCGGCAATGCCCAGGGCAGCACAGGTAGACATGTCGACCAAAAAGTGGAAGCTTTTCCTTCCCCGGACGGCAAAGACATTGCTTGGCCAGATAGACCACCTCTGTCGAACCCAAAAGAAATTTCACCGCCGGCAAACCCAAAAGCATCTCGAAAATCTTGCACAGCATTCGATTTCAAGCAAGGGTAACTACGGGCATGAGCACGCCAAATCCGCGTCATTGAAATCAAGCCTCGCCCCAATCCGAGCTGAACAGCCTGTTAATTCCTAGAGACATCTAGCAAGTAGTATAATCGGACGTCTTTTCGTGGGCCGTGGACCTCGAATTCCGCATCGCGGCGACGCCATTGCGGGCTGAAGAGGAGGAGGAGGGGGGAGGGGGAGGCGGCGCTTACTGGTCTCGGAGACGAAGAGGAGCAGCATGACGAGGGCGGAGATGAGCGTGACGACGCCGCCGGAGAGCGTGCGCTTGTAAAGTCCTCGTTGACCTTGGGGTAGGCGTCGAGCCCCTTGAGCTTGTGCAGGAGCCCTCCATTCTCTCTGTTCCTCCGCCGCCGCGGAGACCGCCGGAGGGCAGCAGCTGGCGCGAACCCTAATCCTCCCGATCCGAGCCCGTGAGAGCGGCTGGGACGATGGGGTTTGACCGGCGCGAGATTCCGCCGGGTTCGGGTCGGGATTACGAGCGAGCCGAGGCCTCGGGGGGTAGGGGTGGGGAGGGAAGAAGAGTCGGAGATGATTACGAGGAGGAGATGTACACAGGCGGGCGGGCGGGACGGACGGACGCGGTGATGGTGGGATTAAAGCCAGCAAATTCGGCGCACGCGCTCCACGTGGCGCGGCGCCGTTGGTTCGCGGCGTCGGAAATGCGTTGGACTCCGCCGACGTGGCGGGTCCGGTTCGGTTCGGGTGGGAAGCCGCCCGCCCACGGGATCTACGACGCGCGGGACCAGCCGCGAATACGTATCCGACTCCGGGTTACCTACGCAAACTAGTAGGGTTTTTTTTTTGTAGAAACGTACTAGGATTATTATTTCAAACATTATACAACAACTACAGTATTAGATTAGAATCTGTGAGAGAGAGTTTCCACTTTGCGACCGATGTGGAAGATGTGACGTGCACCGGTGTAGCCGATTCGTCGTAGGTGGCCTAACCAGGTCTCTTAACAGAATCCGTTGTGGCAGGTCTCTGCTGGCATCTGGAACCTTCGGATGGTGCGGTCGACCCTTTTTCTTCTTCCTCCCGACGGCTACAGCACCAATGGCACGGTCAATTTTGTCGGGCCAAAGAGATGCACACCCTCCGGCTAGGTGTGTAGCAAAAACCATAGTAGGACCGCAATAATAGCCATCGAAATGGGTGTCGTTTGAGAACGTTTTTATGGCCAATTTTTCATGGCGCACATGGCGATTTCTTCCTAGACACAATGCAATTTCTGGGAGCAAAGGGCTTTACCGTGAAAATTGCCGTGTTCGCTTGAAGGAATCGCATGTTCATGCAACGTAAACCGCCCCAAAAAACATTTGTTTTACCATGCACCTCCCAAAACGTCATGGGTTGTTACCGAAAACATATCGTGGATCCATGTGCGGATGCAATTTTAAGTGTGTATTGTTCATTGCATTAATGGGGGCATAAGGGTTTTCACAGATCGTCACCATCGTTGGGAAATCACATGGCGCTACCGCAACCTATATTCCGGGAATTTAGGCGGTTTCAAAACGGAGGTAACCATCGGAAATCACATCTCATCCACGATATGATATTCAATAGCTAAGTAGGGTGTTTAGTTCTCCGCTTATTTTCAAAGACACAAACTTGCATGCTCATCTTATTTTTCCATAAAGGTCAATGACGATCACGTTGATGAGCTTTCTTGGGCATAGAGGCGGTAGAATTGACTTTTGAAGGGTGATGCCAAGACCGCTTATTTCCATGCCACCGTGAATGGGCAAAGGGCAAAATTCTCAATCCCTTTGTTTATGGAAGGAGATGTCAACTTCCTTCTATAAGAGCTTTTCAAGGAGAACCGGTCCAAAGCTCCCCGAAGACTTAGTCGACTCTACGGTCTTAGCTAAGAATAATGTGAAACTTATTACCCTCCCATTTTTGCCATAGGAGGTTGGTAGGTTGATCGGAGATGAAGACTAGCTCAAGACCTCGCCTAATGGGCTCCCGCCTCCTCCTTCCAAGTTTTAGGGGTAGCCAATGGTGATTATGCCAATGTTCCGAGAATTCTACATTGGGACATTGGACATGTCATGTCTAAAGTATGGGTGTGGTTCCCCATCCCCAAACTATTTGGGGTGACATATATCCCCGAAAGTGCAACTTATCTCCGTGGTTTTGGTAATTCATAACAACATATAGCTCATCAACTAATATCCATTCAAGATAAATATTTTGGAAGTTTAATGAATGACATGGCATGGAGTAGAGATGTGGACCCTCAAAATGCTAAGGACATACATTGGCAAAAACTCAAGACTCTTCAACTTTGTTTTAGTGATCCATGATCACATTGAGTACATAGGAAAGCCAATACTATTAAAAGGGGATGAGGTATTGTTTAATGGCTTGCTTGCTCAAATGCTTAGTGATATTGCTCCAAATCCATCAACCACTTTCTCCATCCAAATATTGTCCAAAACCTAAACTCCAACTCCCCCGCCAATTTTTTCTACCCGGAGCCACCAAGTTCATATGACATATCCACGTTAGAAACCCTAGCAACGATCTCACCGACACGGATCTCGGTCTCATCGAGATGGCCTTGCAAACTCTCCTTTCTGTAGTTATTTTGGTCTCACCGAATATGCAATCGGTCCCACCAAGTTAGCTTGACCAAATCTCTGTTTGCTTTATTGATTCACTTCGGTCTCACCGAAGTTGATGCAATTGGCGCCACCGAGATGAGGTTTGCCCTAAGCCCCAGCACATCGGTCCCACCGAGTTGTTCCAGATCCCACCGAGATTCCTAACGTTCACATTTTAACCGACGGTGCCATCGAAGTTTAACCATTCGGTCTCACCGAGTTGAGTCAAATATGTGTAACGGTTGGATTTTGTGGAGGCTATATATACCCATCCACCCTTTCTCCATTAGTGAGAGAGCCATCGAACGTGCCTACACTTCCACTACTCATTTTCTGAGAGAGAAACCACTTGAGACAAGACATTCCATTCATACCACAAGATTCTTGATCTCTAGCCTTCCGTTGCTTTCCACTCAAATCTCCTTTCCACCATATCCAAATATGTGTGAGAGTTGAGTGTTGGGGGACTATCATTTGAAGCACAAGAGCAAGGACTTCATCATCAACACACCACATATTACCTTTTGGAGAGTGGTGTCTCCTAGATTGGTTAGGTGTCGCTTGGGAGCCCCCAAGATTGGAGTTGAACCAAGAAGTTTGTAAGGGCAAGGAGATCGCCTACTTGGAGATCTACCCGAGGTGAGGCAACCTTCGTGGGCGGGTCATGATGGGATAGACAAGGTTGCTCCTTCATGGACCCTTTGGGTGGAGCCTCCATGGACTCCGTAGCCTACCCTTAGTTGGTTGAAGTCTCGAAACGTACAACAATAACACCACCTATCGAAACCACGCAAAAACTCCGTCTCTTCATTGCCTTTTCTCCAAACTCTTCCATTTACCTTCATATGCAATGTTTAATTTCCGCTGCTATACTCTTAGAATTGCATTGTAAACCGATTGCTTGACTTGTGCTAGTTGCTAAAATCTGCCCACAACTAAAATTGGGAAAATTATAGATGTTTATTTGGTCAAGTAGTTAATCCCCCGCCTAGACATACTTTTCGATCCACAACCCACTTTAGTCCGATCACGGTGATCAATGTTCTAGAATGGATCTTTCTAAGGTGTGTGCGATGTGGTTCACGCCGATCGTGGATCACCTCTCTCATTCCTCAATTCACCTTTTTAAGGGCATCGGATTCATGATGGGATTCTCAATCCTCATGAATTTGTACCGAGGTCAAGGTGTAGCGTGAGAAAGGTGTTTTCCCGAGGCTAGATTTCAAAAAGGCCTACGATTGCTTGACCCTTCCTTTGCTTAGGCTTGAGCGAGGGGGGGCGATGACCTGGTGTTGTTGGATCATGGAACGCTTAGGAATGGCAGCGCCACGATTAACATTAATGGGGGTGGGCCTATTTTAGGTCTTCTAGCAAGGTGAGGCAAGGGATCCTATTTCCTACCTAATTTTTAACCTTTGGTGGAACACCCCCAGCCATCCCGGATAAGGCTAGGATGCTTGGTCGATTGATCTCATTGTGGTTGGGCATATTGTTTTAGGAGGTGTTTTTTATGCCTGAGTTGGTGTTACTCACCTCCAATATGCGAATGACATCATGATCATGATAGAGAGGTCAAGATATCATCAACCACAAGTTCCTTCTCCACTACTCTAAGGCCATGTCCCCAAGATCAATTTCGATAGGAGTGAGGTTATGATTTTAGGGTATCCGGTTGAGGATCAAAATGGATTGGACAACCCTAATCGATGTCATTCGCCTTCCCAATTGAGTAATTGGGGATGCCGTTATCTAACACGAGGTTCCCGCCCAAGATTTTGACCAAAGTTATGGAACGGGCCACATCTGGTCGCCAGAAAGGAAGCGATTTACCCCAAAGGGGTAAATCGGCTTATTGACATCCTATCTCTCGAGCCTATATGATGGGGTTGTATATTTTGTTGGAAGGGTGCATAGCTCCTTTGACAAGGACCTATCACGGTTCTTTTTTCAAAGCGCATGGCGGCAAAAATACCACCATATGGTCAAATGGGTGGTATATGCTTGCCCAAGGATGGGTCTATGTATTCTTGCTTTCGTCACATGAATGTGTCCCTTATGGTGAGATAGGTAAGGAGGATTATTCGGGATGTGGGTCTGTTGCTACAACTTATTAAAGCAAAGTACCGGAAGGTCGCCCCTTCTTACTTTGTGAGAGTAGGGAGGGGTCCCGCTGGAAGTATATCTAGTCGATCAAGCATGAGACTCGATTTGGGTTTTTGTTTTCATAGGCGATGGAGACAGACCATCTTTCCGGTTTGACACATGGTTTGGGTGGATCTCCGCCTGCCGAAGTTCCAGACTTGTTTGCTATCCGCCCGGCTCGATGATATTGTTTTGCCCCCACAATGGAAAAGTGGGCGTTTGTTCCTATGGACCGGGCCCGAGAAAATCGTAGCTTGGGCCACCCTTTGTCTAGGCCTCCGGACGATGCTTTGCTATCAAGATGCCATATCTTGGCGCTTTGCCCCGCCGGGATGTTTTTCTATCGGCTCGACATACCGAGCTCTATGTCGTGCGATTTCTTGCGTGGTCCACACCTTTGTCGAAAACCCCCCCTTTAAGATCGAGATCTTTGTGTGGCAGTTTACGCGGATCATCTCCCGCGAGGACGCAGGTCATCAAATGACGTGGGCCTAGCAATGTACTGTGCCCCCATTGTAATGTCCCGAGCAGGTTCTGAGATTATTGGTCACAGGCAAAACCTATTTCGAGATCATAAGGATGGAGTGTTGGGGTGGGCTGGCCAAGGCCCAAAATCTGTAATGCACGATTGTGATTGTGATCCCAGATACAAGCTCTTGTTTTCTCAAAGAAAAAATGAAACAAAATGCTCCCATCGCCTGCTGGACAGTGTCTACCACCTGGCCATGACCATGATCATCGCTGACGCACGGTATGCAGCTGCGAGGGCGAACAATGGAACAAGATTGTTTGGTGTCACTTTCTAAACAGGCACCGTTGCATGGCTACTGGAGTATCTGAACATCATGGTGCAGCCTGCGGAGCCGGCGGGGGCTATGGAGCAGTCGAGGAACGACGAGACGGGCCTGAAGCTGATCTTCGTGCTCGACGCGTACGTGAACAAGACCGTCTCGTTTGCATGCATCGGCTGGCCGCCGTAGAGGGTGCAGAGCGTGTTGTCCATGTTCGGCGTGACCACGCCGGCCGGCTCGACGGTGACGGCGGAGCTGAGCCCCGCGCACGCCAGCTTCACGCCGAGCTGCGTGCAGGCGCACCTGTTCTCCACCGTCACCAGGTAGTGCGGGCGCCCTCCGACCTTCCCCGGCATGGTGGTGTGGTTGACGAGGAGATCCGACGGTGTGCACGGCTGCGCATCGCCTGCGTTGTCCACTTGTTAGTTCCTGGTGTTTGTTTTGGTGTCCGGAAATGCCGAGTTCCTTTGCTTGTGTGTGCCAAAAACAGTTTATATACTAATACTAGTATACATGCGTACCTTTGTTGCTGAAGGAAAGCAAGATGCAGGCTGCAAGGGTCACTACGAGCTTGGCCTCCATGCTAGTAATCACCGAGATGTTGTCACAGTTTTTGACAATTGTATTACTGAGATGTTGTCACAGTTGATGTATACTATTGTGTTGTGTTTCTGTTCTGCATCACGGTTGCCTTTTATAGCCCACTGTACGGTGAAAATGGAAGTCTTTTATTTGTGGAAGTCATGGATAAACGTTGTATTAATTAATTTTAGGAAGTACTGCTACATAGGGGTGTTAATTTTTGTGTAAGATTGAGAAGAATTAATTTAATCCATGGTATAAGATAAGTACCCCAATATAGCATTGAAAAACATCCAATGTTTAAATAATGAGCAATTATTAAACGACAAATGTTTGGTCTTGGCATTTATTGCTTTCAATAGTATTAAAAATGGCCAATAATAGGGCCGGTCGGCGATGGCTTGGTTTCCAATCGCCTTTCACCCTCGCCCACATCTGAAAAAATGCCCGCTTACCTCACCCCGACACTCGCTGTCGCCAATCACAAAACAACTTTTTCATCGCCTCCCTGTTGCATCCATGGTAGCTCCACAATGGCTAACGCGATACCCTTTCTCGCCGGGTTGCCCACCCGGTTGCAAAAGATCAATGGCGCCTGTTATAGCCAAAGCTTAAAAAATGTGGGCTAGTTTTAGCAAAACCTAAGACAGTGGTAGCAAAAGTTGGTGTTGGTTCCAACAAGAATGGATTTGACTATTGAAGGCCACCCGAATCCCCCTTGACCAAGAGATCTAGCCTTTGACTATCCCGGATGGGCTTTGACTAGATGACTCTTCCACCGGGCGATAGGTCTTGAAGGAAATATGCCCTAAAGGCAATAATAAAGTTGTTATTTTATATTTCCTAATATCATGATAAATGTTTATTATTCATGCTAGAATTGTATTAACCGAAAACTTGATACATGTGTGCATACATAGACAAAAACAAGTTGTCCCTAGTGTGCCTCTACTTGACTAGCTCGTTGATCAAAGATGGTTAAGTTTCCTAGCCATCAACATGTATTGTCATTTGATCAACGGGATCACATCATTAGGAGAATGATGTGATGGACAAGACCCATCTGTTAGCTTAGCATAATGATTGTTCAGTTTATTTGCTAACGCTTTTTCATGTCAAATATATATTCCTCCGACCATGAGATTATGCAACTCTTGACACCAGAGGAATGTCTTGTGTGCTATCAAACGTCCAATCGGGTGATTATAAAGATGCTTTAGGTATCTCCAAGGTGTTTGTTAGGTTGGCATAGATTGAGATTAGGATTTGTCACCCGAGTATCGAGGGATATCTCGGGCCCTCTCTAATGCACATCATATGAAGCCTTGTAAGCAATGTGACTAATGAGTTAGTTACGGATGATGCACTATGGAACGAAAAGAGACTTGCCGAAAGATTGAACTAGATATGAAGATACCGACGATCGAATCTCGCAAGTAACATACCGATCGATGACAAAGGGAATAACGATGTTGACATTGCGGTTCGACCGATAAAGATCTTCAGAGAATATGTGGGAACCAATATGAGTATCCGGTTCCGCTATTGGTTATCAACCAGAGGTGTCTCGGTCATGTTACATAGTTCTCGAACCCGTAGGGTCCGCACGCTTAACGCTTCGATGGACATATGTATTATATGGGTTATGTGTTTTGGTGACCAAAGGTTGTTCAAGTCCCGAATGAGATCACGGGCATGACGAGGAGTATTGAAATGGTCGAGAGGTAAAGATTGATATATTGGAAGGTTATATTCGACATCGGAATGGATCCGGAGTGTTTTAGATAAATATCGAGTACCGGGGGTTATCGGAACCTGGGAAGTATTGGGCCTTAACGGGCCATAAGGGAGGAGGAGGTAGGCAGGAGGGGCGCCTCGGGAGTCTGAATTGGACAAGGGGAGGGGCGCCACCCTTCCTTCCTCCTCTCTCTCCCCTCCACTTCCCTCTTTCCCCCCTTGGAAAGGAAGGGCGATTAGGACCGGAGTCCTAGTTCGACTCCCCACTTGGGCCGCCTAGGCCGCCCTCTCCCCTCTTCCTTTATATAAGGTAGGAGGGCACCCCAAAGCACACCAATTGTTCTTAGGGTGTGGTGCCCCCACCGTGACTCCTCCCGGTATATTTTTGTAGTGCTAAGGCGGCCTCATGAATCACATCACCATCACCGCCATCACGCCGTCGCGGGATGAACTCATCTACCCTTCGACACTCGCGGATCAAGAGTTTGAGGGACGCCATCGAAGCTAAACCGGTAAATCCGGAGGTACCGGACGCTCGTGCTTGATTGGTTAAATCGAGAAGACGCTACAATCAACCAAGGGTTAATGCTTCCGCTTTTGGTCACGAGGGTACGTGGACTGATGTTACTACACAACCTTCTTCTTGAGACGCTTTGGGTCTCCAAGGCAGAGGTTTGTAGGACAATACCAAATTTCCTTCAAGTGGATGACCTAAGGTTTATCAATCCGTGGAGGCATACGATGAAGATGGTCTCTCTCAAACCCCGCAACCAAATAACAAAGAGTCTCTTGTGTCCCAACACACCCAATACAATGGTAAATTGTATAGGTGCACTAGTTCCGAAGAGGTGGTGATACAAGTGTAATATGGATGGTAGATATAGGTTTTATAATCTGAAAATATGAAAAAGCAAGGTAGCGAGTAACAAAAGGAGCGAAAACTATTGCAATGCTTTAAAACAAGGCCTAGGGTTCTTTGCTAGTGCAAGTTCTCTCAACAATGATATCATAATTAGATCATATAACAATCCTCAACGTGGAACAAACAAATACCCAAAGTCACTAATAGCGGAGAACAAATGAAGAGATTATTATAGGGCACGAAACCACCTCAAAGTTATTCTTTTCAATCAATCCATTGGGCTATTCCTATAAGTGTCACAAATAGCCCTAGAGTTCGAGTAAAATAACACCTTAAGACAAAAATCAACAAAAATCCTAATGTCACCTAGATACTCCAATGCCACCACAAGTATCCGCGGGTTTGGTTATACGATATGCATCACACAATCTCAGATTCATCTATTCAAACCAACACACGTAACTTCAAAGAGTGCCCCAAAGTTTCTACCGAGAGTCGAGACGAAAACGGTGTCAAACCCACGATAAGTTCACAAGGTCATTGAACCCGAAGTTATCACAAAACATACATCAAGTAGATCACGGAATATGAAAAGGTTATCGACTAGAGGGGGGTGAATAATTTTATGAAATTCTTCACCGAGGAATTTGCCGGTGAGGAAATTCCTTAGCAAGAACTACTTGCGCGGAATATGTACTCAGAGGTAAACATAACAAGATACACACATAGTCAAGATGATGAAATGAAGACTAGAACAGAGTACGAGAGCGAAACACAGATAACAAGATGAAGACAAACAGATCAAGAAATTGAACTTGGGTTTGTGAAAGTCTTCACCAAAGTCTTCAAGCAGTATGAACAAGATGCAACGGAGGAAATGAATGAGTTGAGGAAATAGAACCAAGGGGGTGAAGACAATGATTTGGAAACCAGTTCCAACCGCTGCCTCAACTTGTACGTCTGGTTGGAGCGGTTGAGTATTTAAACCGAGGAACACAGCCCCGGACACCCGCCTCCGAGCCGCAACTCAGACACCCACCCACCGATTCTCCTTGAACTAAGACCCACAGCCTCGGCCCAATCCTGGTAAGTTTCAGTGACTTCCAAGCCTTCACAGACTTGGTTCACCGGGATCCGCATTCCTCTTGGATGCTCTAGACCTTGATGCCTAACTGTCTGGAAGAAGCATCTTCAAAGGTAATGCCGGATCCACGCAGATCAATTTCTTCTGATGCTCAATCACTTTGGGTTTTGTGGGGTTTGGTTTTGGGATTTTCCTCACTTGATGATTTTCGCCAAAGTCCCTGGAGGATGGGTTGCTCTCAAATGACAAGTGTCAAGTTCTTCGAGCAGCCAACCAACTAGTGGTTTGGGGTTTTAGCCTAGGGAGCCCCATGATAAGACATAAATGCCCTTCAATGATATGACCGTTAGGTGGATAAGATATTTTGGTCCGCCGCACGCAAAACATCAACGGGCCGGAAATGTGACTCTCAAAGTCCTCGTGGCTATCATGTTCATCGGTAGGCAATTTGATCCGGGAATTTAACTCCTCGCCAGAAGTCATCATGACCAAGAACTGGCCTCTATCATCAAGAATTTGATGAATGTATGAGATTTTCCACTCAAGGGATTGGTAGGTGTAGGATTTGAGTTGAGCATCACATGGAAATTTTTTTAGTATTTCCTCACCCCTTTAACAAAGACGGTGTTTCCTATGACTCAAGAAAGAGAAAATGAAACTACGAAAACAAAAGTCTTCACGCTTCAATTCCTCAATGAATATCAAGTCTTCATGGTCACACCAATTTCTTCACTTTCAAAGTCTTCGTAAAGTCTTGAATATCAAAGTCTTCAAGAAGAACTTCATTTTAGGGGTCGACATTCTCAAATATCAAACCCTCATAGACTTATAGCCTTGTACACCACAAATGATCGATATTTAACCTATAAGTCTTCAATACACCAAAATCACTAAGGGGCACTAGATGCACTTACAATCTCCCCTTTTGGTGATTGATGACAACATAGGTTAAGTTTTCAACGGGATAAACATATGAAGTGTAAATCGATATTGAGGAATTTGATTGCAAGATATAGAAGAACTTGTGTGCATAATGAGGAATTTGCTTTTGAGGCAATGCACATTTGAAGAGATGAATCATGGAGATCTCCCCTATATCTTGTAATTCATACCATTTGATATATAATATGAAGAATTTGAAATGCATGATGAAATATGGGCCTAATGAGATTCAAATGTAATGATATTAACGAGGAATAAGCATGCCAATAACACATCAAAGTATCGAACAAAGGCAAAGTCAAGACAATGCACCGCTCAAAAGTATCAGACACCATCGGATTTAAGATTACAACTCGATCCAATAAAAGTTTTAAGAACGAGAGTTGTAACTTAATAAAACGCCCATAGTATAAACCCGCTTGAAGACTAACTCAGATTTCTCCCTTTGTCATCAAATGACCAAAAGGATCCCGAGGACTAACGCCTCAAGATATTCAAGTTGATGGAGGAGGCCATTGTTTCGGGTTGTTTGTTGAAGTAGGGCCTACCGCAGTTGTCGCCCAAATCTTCATATTCACCGCCTTTCACGCGATGAAGAATAAGAGCTGGCCACTAGATTAGAACTTTGACTCTTTGAATTTCTTCGAGGTGGTGACCAAAAGCTTCCCAAGACCCATAGTCTTCAATTCTTCCCGGAATAGACATGATTAAGAACACCCAAAGGGTTGAGGGTTTCATGAAGGTAGTATCGATTTTTCTTCACCGCATTATGCTGAGGTCATGTTGTGAAGAATTGCAGCAAATTGGCGCTTCACCCATTTCGATTTGGATCAACCTTTCGATGAAGACCGAGGAGTAACTCACGATCACCATCACCCCGGTGGCTTGCTTGAGGTTTGCTTGGTTGAGGTATTTGCGGCAGGTTTGCGCGAATCGCCATTGGTGGAGTAAGATGCAGCTTGCAAATTGACCATCCAATGGACGATTGCCTTCATCAATTACACTGTTCCTTGCCCTTGTCATGATGATGAAACCGGTCGCTTGAGGACTTCAATGGGGCAAGTAGTCCATGGTTCGTGAGTGTCCCTTTTGTTAGTTGAAGATCTTGCCTTATGAATCTCATGATCCAAGGCGCAATGGCTTCAACCAAAAGGTGACATTGCAACATTGGCCGAGTCCTCATGAAGAAATCATGGAAGGCAGCGCCATGAATGATATTGAAAAATGCCAATTGTTTCTTCATTTGAGTCGTGGCCTTTGATGGGACTCATTGTCTTCGCAAGATTCTATATGGTCCGAGGCACATAAACAGTTCCTTGACGAGGAATTTTTCGAGGGGCTTGACCGCTTCAAAGGGCTTCATAAGCACTTGCATAAGGTGATCGAGAGTTTGGTCATTGTAGATGCAACGAGCGCCATGGGGAGGATCAAGAGGAAGGACACGGCAATTCACCAGGTTCCCTTGTTGGGTTTTCTCTTTCCAAAACCCCCCGGGGCCTTTTAAAAAAAAAACCCCCTTTTTAATTAAAAAAATTTTTTTTTAAAAAAAACTTTAAAAAAAAGGGGAAAAAAAAAAAAAGGGGTTTTTTAAAACCCCTTTTTTTTAATTTTTTTAAATTTTTAAAAAAAAAACCCAAATTTTTAAAAAAATTTTTTAAAAAAAAAAAAATTTTTTTTTTTTTTTTAAAAAATTTTTTAAAAATTTTAAAATTTTTAAATTTCCCAAAAGGAAAAAAGGGAAAAAAAATTTTTATTTAAAAAAAGGGTTTTTCCCAAAAAAGGGGGAAAAATTTTTTTTTTAAAAAAAAGGGTTTAAAACCCAAAAAAACCCCCCCTAAAATTTTTTTAAAATTTTTAAAAAAACCAAAAGTTTTTAAAAACCAAAAAAAAAGGCCCCCTTTTTTTAAAAAAAAAGGAAAAAAGGGATGGGCCCTTGGGGCCCCCACCAAAAGGGGAAAAAAAAAAGGGAAACCCTTTTTTTTTAAAAAAAAAATTTTTTCCAAAAAGGCCCAAAAAACCAAAAAAAAACCCGGGGTTTTTTTCCCCCCCCCAAAAAATTTTTTAAATTTTTCCCCTTTAAAAAAAAATTTCAAAAAAAAACCCGAAAAGGGGGGAAAAAAAAAAACCCCCTTTTTGGGGCCCCCCCCCCCCCTTTTTTTTTTTTTTAAAAAAAAAACAAAAGGGAAAAAAAAAAAATTTTTTTAAAAAAAAAAAATTTAAAAAAAAAAAAAAAAAAATTTTTCCCCACCAAAATCCCTTTCCCGGGGGAAAAAACCCCAAATTTTTTTTTTTTAAAAAAAAATTTTTTTAAAAGGAAAAGGGAAAAAAAAAAAAGGGGGAAAT
This sequence comes from Aegilops speltoides, assembly GCA_021437245.1. Lineage (NCBI taxonomy): Eukaryota > Viridiplantae > Streptophyta > Magnoliopsida > Poales > Poaceae > Aegilops > Aegilops speltoides. Next base: position 16,213 of record JAHHZJ010000212.1, on the reverse strand, counting down.
TTAAAAAAAAAAAAAAAAATGGAAAAAAATTTTTTTTTTTTGGAAAGAATTTTTTAAAATTTTTTTAAAACCTAAGGAACCCCCCCCAAAAGGGGAAAAAAAAAGGGCAAAAAAAATTTTAAAAATTTTTTTTTTTTTTTTCCCCCCCAAAAATTTACCAAAAAAATAAATTTTTTTTAAAAAAAAAAAACAAAAAAAAAAAAAGGAAAAATTAAAATTTTAATTTTTTGGGGGTTTAATTAAAAAAAATTTTTTTTTTTCCCCCGGAAAATTTCCCCTTTCCCGAGAAAACCGTTCCCCCCCTTTTAAAAAAAGGGGGGTTTTTTTTTTTTTTTAAAAAAAATTTTTTTTTAAACCAAAAAAAAAAAAATTTTTTTTTGGGGAAAAAATTTTAAATAAAAAAGGGGGGAAAAATTTTTTAAAAAACCAAAAAAAAAAAAAATTTTAAAAAAAATTTTTTTTAAAAAAAAAATTAAAAAAAAACCCAAATTAAAACCAAAAAATTTTTTTTCCCCCCCCAAAAAAAAACCCCTTTTTTTGTTTTTTTAAAAAAAAAAAAATTTTTTTTCTTTTCCAAAAAAAAAAAAAAAAGGGTTAAAAAAAAAAAAAGGGAAAAAAATTGAAATTAAAAAAAAAAAAAATTTTTTCAACAGGAAAAAAAAAAACCGGGAAAAAAAAAAAAAATTTTAAAAAATTTTTGGGTTTTTTTTTTTTTTTAAAAAAAAAAAAAAAAAGGGAAAAAAAAAACCCCAAAACCCAAAAAATTTTGGGGGGAAACCCAAAAAATTATTTTTTTTTTTAAAAACCCCCCCCCCCCCAAAATTTTTTTAAAAATTTTTTTCCCCTTTTTTTTTAAAACTACCCTTTTTTTTTTTGGGGGGGTTAAAAATTTTTTTTTTTTTTTTAAAAAAAAAATTTTAAAAACCCCCAAACCCGGGCCTTTTTTTAAAAAAAAAAAAAAAAAAAAACCCCCCCTTTTTTAAAATTTTGGGCCCTTTTTTCCCCCCCAACTTTTATTTTTTTTTTCCCCCTTTTAAAATTTTTTAAAAAAATTTTTTTTTTTTCCAAAACCCTTTTTTTTTAACCCCCTTTAAAAAACCCCCCCCCCCCCCCCCCCAAAAAAAACCTTTCCTAAAAACCCCCCCATTTCCCCGGGGGCCCCCAAAAAAAACCCCCCCCCCCAAAAGGGGTTTTTTGGGCCCGGGGGTTTTTTTTTCCCCCCCCCCGGGGGAAAAATTTCCCTTTCCCCTTTTTTTCCAAAAAAACCCCCCCCCCCCAAAAAAAAAAAATTTTTTTTTTTTTTTCCCGGGAATTTTAAAAAAATTTTTGGGGTTTTCCCCCCCCAAAGGGTTTTTTAAAGCCCCGGAAAAAAAAATTTAACCCCGGGGGGGCCCCCCCCCCCGGGAAAAAATTTTTCCCCTTAATTTTCCCCCCCCCCCCTTTTTTTTTTTGGGGTTTTTGGGGTTTTTTTTCCCCCCCCCTAAAGGGAAAAAAAAAAAAAGGGGGGGGGAAATTTCCCCCGGGGGGGGAATTTTCCCCGGGGGTTTGGGGAATTTTAAAAAATTTTTTCCCCCCCCCGGAGGGCCCCCAAAAACCCCCCCGGGGTTAACCCCTGGGAAAATTTTCCCCGGGGTTGGGGCCCCTTTAACCCCCGGGGGGGGGGGGGGGGAAAAAAAAAAAAAGGGGGGGGTGGGGGGGGAAAAAAGGGGGTAAAATTTAAAAAGGGGGGAAGAATTAGCAATAAGTGAATGTCAGAGGACATAAACTCATATATATGTATATATAGCCAATGAAGAAAACGACGAACCATTGAAGATTTTGCAAAGTTGAAGAATTTGAAAACCGAGGAATTTCAAAATGAAGAAAGACTCAAATTGAAGATTTTCAACTTTTGTGGTGGCGAGCTCCACCTTATAAGAATGATGATTTGCATACACGCGCACAATTGTCGAGGGTTCGAGAATCAAATTCTTCATTAATTTCTTCACACTTAGAATGTTATTCTTCATTGATTGAGGAACAACGCTTTCTTCATGTGTTGCACATCTAAGTCATCAATTATGCATAAGGGTTAGGATGTGTGTCCTTTTCAAAGAACATTCAAGATTCTAAGATATTTAGCTCACACCGCAACTTGCTAAATTTCTTCTCATCCAAGGGCTTAGTGAAGATATCACTAGTGTTCTTCAACCTTCACATGCTCGATGGAGATATCGCCTTCAACACATGATCACGAAGAAAATGATGACGAATCGATGTGCTTAGTCTTCGAAATGCGAACTAGGTTGTGAGCAATCTTGATGGCACTCTCATTGTCGCAGAGAGAGGCACATTCTTCACGCTGACGCCATAGTCCTTGAGGGTTTGCTTCATCCAAAGCAGCTTGAGCACAAAGATGAGCCAAAGAGAATGTATTCACTTCAAGAGAGAGAGATACAGCCTGCTTTCTTCGAGGACCAATGCACCAAAGATCGTCCGAGGAAATGACAAGTGCCGATGTTGACTTATGGTCCACACGGTCACCAAAGATAGTCGAGTCGAATATCCAATGAGATCAAAAGCAGAGCCTTGGGGTACCATAATCCTAGTGTTGGTGTGTGAGCTAGATATCAAGAATATGCTTCACACCTTTATGGTGTGATTCTTCTGCAGCTTGAAATCGGGCACACATGCAAACACTAAGCATTATATCCGCCTAGATGCACATAAGTACAATAAGGAACCAATCATGGAGCGTATACCTTGTGATCAAGTCAATACCATTTTCATCAAGGCATAGATGGCCATTTGTGGGCATAGGAATTTTGACGCTTTGCAATCTTGCATGCCAATTTCCTCAAGACATCTTTGAGGTATTTCTCCGAGATATGAATATGCCATTGCATTCAGGAATTTGAAGACCTAAGAAGAATTTCAACTCTCCCATCATAGACATTTGATATTCTTCACTCATCATATAGGCAAATTCATCACTATATCGTTGGTTAGTACACCAAAGATAATATCATCAACATATATTTGGCACACAAACAGTTCACCATCGTATGATTTAGTAAAAGAGTAGGGTCAAGTGAATGGTGTGAAGCCATTCTTCACGAAGAATTCCTTCAATGTGTCATACCACCGAGGGGCTTGCTTGAGGCCATAGAGGGCTTTATTGAGTCTCAAGACTTTGTCGATTCTTGGGATCTTCAAAACTCGGGGTTGAGCAACATATACTTCTTCCTCAAGCTTACCATTGAGGAATGCACTTTTCACATCCATTTGATATAAGATGATATCATGATGGTTAGCATAGGCAAGTAAATGCAATAGCTTCAAGTCTAGCAACAGCAAAAGTTTCATCTAAATCAATTCCTTCAACCTGTGTAGCCTTGAGCTACTAGTCGTGCCTTATTCCTCACCACAAGGCCATTTTCATCTTGCTTGTTGGTAGATCCACTTTGTGCCAATGATATTATGCTTATGAGGATCCGGGCGATCACCAATTCCTGACATTGTTCACTCGAATCGATGTAATTCTTCTTGCATAGCCCTAATCCACTGCTCCGAAATGCTTCATCTACCTTGTGGGCTCAGATAGAGACAAAAGCATAGTGCCCACAAAAGTTAGATAAGTGTGAGGCTTTTGAGCGGTGAGAGGACTCGTGCGCGATGTCATCGATGATCTTCCACTTGCACTTCTTTTGCAACACGTGGATGAGTTGGTCGTCACGAGGATTTTGATCAAGATTTTCTTCAAAGACCAATTTCCTCATCATGTTCTTCGTGCATCACCGACGCTCTTCATGGACCGGAATGAATTCTTCAAGAGATTCTTTGGTAGGAATGACATCCTCGCTGTTTTGAGCTTGATAGCATCCTCAAAAGTCGGTTCATCTAACAGTAGGTAGGTGCTCTTTGCAGCCATTAGTTTTCATCGAACCGCACATCTACAAGGTCAACAATCTTGTGAAGGACAATGTTGAAGACTCAGAGGTGTGCTAGTCCTTTCCGTAACCAAGCATAAAACCTTCATGTGCTTTGCAAATTTAGAGTTGTGGTGAGGATCTCTAATCCAACATTTAGCATCAAGACTTTGAAATAACTCACATTGGGTTTCTTGTCGTGAGGAGTTCATAGGCGCCTTCTTGAAGAATTTGTGAAGATATACTGCTGATGATGTGGCAAAGGTCAATTGCATCAATCCAAAACCCGAGGCGCTTTGTATTCATCAAGCATAGTGCGAGCCATCTCAACAAGAGTCCTGTTTTGCGCCCACGACACCATTCTCGCCGAGGAGTATAAGGAGCAGATAATTCATGAGTAATACCAAGTTCATCAAGATAGGCATCAAGACCGAATTTTGAACTCGGCCCATTGTCACTTCGATATGCTTGATCTTCACACCAAAGTTGGTTGAAGCCCTTGAGGAAAATCGCTTGAAGACTTCCGCACTTCATGTTTGTAGGCAACAATGTGTACCCATGTATATCGAGAATAATCATCAACAATGACAAAACCATATAGAGATGCATCATTTGTGACGCTGAATAATGATTAGGTCCCAAGAGGTCCATGTGAAGCAATTCAATGGACGGTAGTGGTCATGATAGTCTTCGCAGATGCTTGGCCTTGGTCATTTTTCCGCTTCACATGCTCCGCATAAGTGATCCTTGAGGAATTTGACATTTTCAATGCCAATGACATGCTTCTTCTTCGCAAGCGTGTTCAAATCCTCATGCCCGCATGACCAAGTCGCGATGCCATAGCCAGCCTTCAAGCTTTTGCAAGTAGACACATGGCTGGTTGTGGTCCCGAGAGAAATCAACAATATACGATCTCCTCCTAAAGCCTTCAAGACTTTGGAATTGTCACCCATAATCACAACACAACTGATATTTGCCAAAGACAACAACCATATCAAGATCACAAAGCATTGAGATCGACATGAGATTGTATCCTAAGGATTCAACAAGCATGACTTTGTCCATGTGCTTATCCTTAGAGATAGCAACCTTACCAAGACCCAATACCTGATTTTTGCCTTTGTCAGCAAATATGATATGCTTCAGAGGTGACGGTGATAAAGGAGCATCCATCAATAGATTCTTGTCACCAATATGTGATTTGTACATCCACCTATCGAGGACCCATTCAGTGGTTTTGGGTTGATCATCCCGCAGATGAATTAGTGTAACTTACAATCTCATATGCTTCATCAAGAAGAATATGATATCAAGTTCATCGATGAATTTCATCAAGCAAGAAATGATATAGCAAGATGAGGACGTGGAAATGAAAGTTCATTTCATCATGATTCGCTCAAGGCCCTTTCGTGCATTTTTGTCGTCCTCAAGAAATTCTTCAGACGTTAGAGCACGCCCGAGACTCGATCCTCGCAGAAAGATTAGTTCTTTTCTTCACCACCCACATCCGAGGGGTGGCAAAGAGTTCATCATCCCGAAAGCACCATGTGAGAAAGGTGGCAAAGATGCCAAACCATTTCGCTTAGCATAGGAGGGGTTAGGGTAAGCATATGAATAAGGTAGTAATTCTTCGAGGACTTATGAACATAATGGTTTGAAGAATAATGCACATATTCATATCCCTTTGCTTTACCCTCGTGAGATGATTTGTTAGCACGATGATAATCATATGAGGACTTTGATCCAGCTTGAGGAATTTGATCCTCGTGAAGAATTTGGTCCGTATGAGGATTTGGATCCATATGAAGAGTTTGGTTCATATGAAGAATTTGATCCGGGGTTCCTGCTCTTCATAGGTGGTGTCATGAGGACATTCACTTGAAGACTTTCAACACGGCTTTTGGGAACCCGATTTTCTTCATAGGGAACCGCTCGCAGCTTAGTGCCAACATATCTAGCAAATACTTCACCATTCTGATTTTTGAAATGTTGTTGAGTCAAATGACTCATCGTAAGAATGAGGAGATTCACATGTAAAGCAGATAGGTTAGATGGATCAACTGAGGTCCCTTTGCAGAACCCATGAGGTTTTGGGATACCGCTTAAAGCTTCCAATATGTTCCATCGCATTGAGTTTCCTCTCAAAGGCAATACCCTATTTCCTAGGGTTTCGCTGAGGATCTCGCTTTGAGCACATCACAAAGTGTCTCGATGCCTTTGAGGCTTTTGTACATGCCTGCTATGTACAATTCCTTCAAGCCCTGCATTGTCAAGTGATACTAGCAAAGTCCTCGATGAGGAATTAGTGATAGCAGAGGCAGATGAAGAATTTGTAACATTTGAAGCATTTGAACATTCCGTGAAGAATTAGCGATTCACGCTCAATGCACTTTAAGCATGGAGGAACAAATTCTTCCTAAGAAGCGCTGATTTGTTGAGCTAGTAATGAATCGCGCTCTTCTAAAGATCTTCATAACACACTCTTAGCTTTTCAAGATCTTCCTTTCTTTGAAGAGCTTCAAGAGAAAGCTTCTCATTATCTTGCTTCTCTGAAGAAATTCATATGAAAGTTTCTCATGATCGACAAGAGAGAGTTATGATGACCTTGAAGATTATCATACCTAGATCAAGTCTTGAAGATTTTCACCAAGGCTTTAGTGCGATCCATTTCTTCACCCAACATATCATCACTTTTATCTAGCATGTTTTGAACATTCTCAAGAGCCCGTTGTTGTTTCACAGCAATTTTAGCAAGTTTAGAGTAGCTAGGTTTGAGATCCTCATCGATTCATTTTCACTAGAATCGAGGAGTTGTATTTGAGTACCTTAGCCCTTTTGCCATGAAGCAATAGGTGGAGCGAGCCATCATTATCTTCATCAGCTTGTTGGTGGAGTCAGCTTTTCAGGTTGAAGATGGACTTGTCGACAAAGCAGAGTAACGCCGACTCGCCACACCGACTCAGATTCTTCTGCATTCTCCTCTTCATCATTTTCCTCGATTCAGCTTCAGAGTCCATTTCTTGCCAATGAATGCCCGAGCTTTTGAGTTGCCTTCTTGTGAGATGAAGATTTTGAGGATTTTGATGACGATGATTTTGACGATTTCTTTCTTCTTCTTCATATCATCGTAATCGAATCCTTGTATTTCTTCTTCTTCATTTCCTTTTCCCATCGAGGACAATCTTGGATATAGTGACCTGGTCTTGCATTTGTGGCAAAGTCTTCTTTGTAGTCACCGGATGAAGAATCACTTCCTCTTGAGGGTTTTCCAAAGCACCACGCCTTGTGAACTTCGAATTTCTTCACAAGGTAGCTAGATCCCGCCGCTTCTTCAGATCACCAAGGCTACTACCGTAATCCTCACATTCGTAGTCGACACAACCTTAGCCTTCGTGGCACGTGGTTTGCCATAGTTTGAGCCATAGAGATCTCTTTCAGAAGTTGGAACTCGTGAGTGTTAAGCCTTCGAGGATATCGCAGGATCAAGCGACTTGTAGTCAAGACGTTTGTATCATCCCCCAGAGTATCAAATGAGGAATCAAGCGATCTTAGCAGCTTTTCACAACTTCATGGTCAGTGATGTCATGGCACCGAGGGCTTGAAGCTCATTTGAGATGTCGTGAGGCGATCAAAGGTTTGTTGACATTTTCGTTGTGATTCTTTTGAAGCGTTGAAGAGATTCCAAGAACATTGACTCGAGAGTCACGCTTGAGTTGAGACTCCTTCATTTACTTTGGACAGCCTATCCGTATAAGCTTAGCGCTTCAAAGCACTCACTCTTCCATACCGCCCTTTGCTCGATGGCCAGATGATATTCTTCGCTGAGAATCGAGTTGTTTGAATCTCTTCACATCGGTAGCGGTCCGTGTTTCAAAGGATGAGGGGACACCATTTTCCACAACATACCGTAGATCATTGTCAATTGCCTCAAGATGCATTCGATCTTGTTCTTCCAAAGAGGGTAGTCCGCTCCATCAAAGGTAGGACACCCACCGAGACCTTGATCATACCCGCCTTTATATAACTAGAACCCGTGGTTAAACCAAAATCACACGTAACAAGGAGTACCTTGCTTTGATACCAATTGAAAAGCGTTATATCGACTAGAGGGGGGTGAATAGGCGATTTTTATGAAATTCTTCACGAGGAATTTGCCGTGAGGAAATTCCTTAGCTAAGAACTACTTGCAGCGAATATGTACTCGAGGTAAACATAACAGATACACACATAGTCAAGATGATGAAATGAAGACTAGAACAGAGTACGAGAGCGAAAACAGGATAACAAGATGAAGATAAACAGATCAAGAAATTGAACTCGAGGAATTTGTGAAAGTCTTCAACAAAGTCTTCAGCCACGATATGAACAACATGCAACATGTAATGAGGAAATGAATGAGTTGAGGAAATAGAAACCAGCTTGGTGAAGACAATGATTTGTAAACCGGCCCAACTCTCCTGGCCAGACGCCTGGTTGGAGCGGCCGAGTATTTAAACTCGAGGACACAATCCCGACACCCAGCCTCCGAGCCGCAACTCAGACACCCATGCCTCACCGTATTCTCCTTGAACTAAGACCACGCAGCTCGGCCCAATCACTGTGGTAAGTCTTCGTGTGACTTCCAAACCTTCACAGACTTGGTCACCTGGCATCCACAATTCCTCTTGATGTTCTAGACCTTGACGCCTAACCGTCTGGAAGAAGCATCCTTCAAAGGTAATGCGCGATCCACGCAGATCAATTTCTTCAAGATGCTCAATCACTTTGGGTTTTGTGGGGTTTGGTTTTGGGATTTTCCTCACTTGATGATTTTTGCTCAAAGTCCCTGAGGATGGGTTGCTCTCAGATGACAAGTGTCAAGTTCTTCGAGCAGCCAACCAACTAGTGGTTGTAGGGGCGCTATTTATAGCCTAGGAGCAGCCCGACATGATAAGACATAAATGCCCTTCAATGATATGACCGTTAGGTGGATAAGATATTTTGTCCGCCGCCAAAGACAAGAACGGTCGGAAATGTGACTCTCAAAGTCCTCGTGGCTATTATGTTCCTCATCGTAGGCAATTCAAGACCGGCGAATTCCTAACTCCTCAATCGAAGAAAGTCATCAAGACTAGAAGAATCTGCTCTCACATCAAGAATTTGACCGAATCGTATGAGATTTCCAATGGATTCACTCAAGGATTGGTAGGTGTAGGATTTGAGTTGAGCATCACATGGAAATTTTTCCTTAGTATTTCTCGAATTCCCTTTAACAAAGACGTGTTTTATGACTCAAGAAAGAGAAAATGAAACTACGAAAACAAAAGTCTTCACGCTCATATTCCTCAATGAATATCAAGTCTTCATGGTCACACCAATTTCTTCACTTTCAAAGTCTTCGTAAAGTCTTCGTAATATCAAAGTCTTCAAATGAAGAACTTCATTTTTCGGGTCGACATTCTCAGAAATATCAAACTCCTCATAGACTTATAGACCTGTACACTCACAAATGCATCGATACTTAACCTATAAGTCTTCAATACACCAAAATCACTAAGGGCACTAGATGCACTTACGTATATCCCAATGTCACCACAGTATAAGCACATGCAAGACATACATCAAGTGTTCTCAAATCCTTAAAGACTCAATCTGACAAGATAACTTCAAAGGCAATAAGATAACTTCAAAGAGAAAACTTAATCCATTACAAGAAGGTAGAGAGGAGAAACATCATAAGATCCAACTATATAGAAAAGCTCATACATCAAGATCATGCCATATCAAGAACACGAGAGAGAGAGAGAGAGAGAGAGAGATCAAACACATAGCTACTGGTACATACCCTCATTTCGAGGGTGAACCACTCCCTCCTCGTATGGAGAGCGCCAGATGATGAAGATGGCCACCGTGATGGATCCCCTCTCCAAGAAGGTTCGAACAGGTCCCGATTGGTTTTTCGTGGCTACATAGGCTTTGCGCTTGGAACTCCCATCTTGGTTCCGCTCTAGAAGTTTGGGATATATAAGAGGTGTTGGCGCTAGGGGAAAGTCAGGTCCACGAGGCAGCCAGGTAGAGGGCCGCCAGGTAGGAGGCGCCATCCACCCGTGGTTGACTGACTCTTCCGTCCAAAGACAAGCTCCATAAATCTTCGTGTCAATTGACTCGCTTGTATTCCTTTTCCGTAAAACTCAAAAACAAGAAAAAACATAAACCGGCATATAAAACATCCAAGATGGATAATATAATAGCATGGAACAATTAAAATTATAGATACATTGAGATGTATCAAGCATCCGCAAGCTTAATCCCCGCCATTCTTGAGTAGGTAAATGATAAAACAGATTTTTGATGTGGAATGCTACCCAACATATTTATCAATGTAATTTTATTTATTGTGGCATGAATGTTCAGATCTAAGACTCAAAATAAAAGTTTAATATTGACATAAAAACGATAATACTCAAGCATACTAACAAAGCAACCATGTCTTCTCAAAATAACATGGCCAAAGCAAGTTATCCCTACAAAATCATATAGCCTGGCTATGCTCCATCTTCATCACACAAAATACTCAAATCATGCACAACCCCGATGACAAGCCAAGCAATTGTTTCATACTTTTGATGTTCTCAACCTTTTAAACTTTCATGCAATACATGAGCATGAGCCATGGACATAGCACTATATGGAAGAGAATATGGTGGTGGAGAAGGCAAAAGAGGGAGATAGTCTTACATCAACTAGGCATATCAACGGCTATGAAGATGCCCATCAATAGATATCAATGTGAGTGAGAAGGATTGCCATGCAATGGATGCACTAGAGCTATAAGTTTATGAAATCTCAAAAGAAACTAAGTGGGTGTGCATCCAACTAGCTTTCATGAAGACCTAGGGCAATTTGAGTAAGCCATCATTGGAATATTCAAGCCAAGTTCTATAATGAAAAATTCCCACTACTATATGAAAGTGACAACATAAGAGACTCTCTACCATGAAGATCATGGTGCTACTTTGAAGCACAAGTGTGGTAAAAGGATAGTAGCATTGCCCCTCTCTCTTTTCTCTCATTTTTGTTTTTTGTTTTTGTCACCTTCTTTTTTTGGCCCTTCTTTCTATTTTTTTCATCCGAGTCTCATCCCGACTTGTGGGGGAATCATAGTCTCCATCATCCGCTTCATCGGGACAATGCTCTAATAATGATGATCATCACACTTTTATTTACTTACAACTCAAGAATTACAACTCGATACTTAGAACAAAATATGACTCTATATAAATGCCTCCGTGTAATCGGGATGTGCAATGAATCAAGAGTGACATGTATGAAAGAATTATGAACGGTGGCTTTGCTAATACAATGTCAAATACTTGATCATGCAAAGCAATATGACAATGATGAAGCATGTCATAATAAATGAAACGTGAAAAGTTGCATGACAATATATCTCGTAATGGCTATGGAAATGCCATAATAGGTAGGCCTGTGGATGTTTTGAGGAAGCACTAGTGCAGAACCCAGCATTAGCACCGGTTCAGAGGTTCTATAGTGCCGGTTACATAACCGGCACTAATTAGTGGTCACTAAAGGTCTTTTAGCACCGGTTCAGACGAACCGTGCTAAAGACACCACGTGGCACTAGCCAGCATTGGCGGTTCGAGGTTTTTTAGTACCGTTGGTAACACCAAACCACTATAAGGTTGGTGGGTTTTTAGTTTTATGATTTCTTTTCATTTAATTTTGTGTTTCCATTTTAATTCTTTTCGCTTGTCGGGTATTTTACGATACTACACATTGTACACGTTATGTATATATATATATATATATATATATATATATATATATATAATTTCTAGTAGAACCAATCATGCATATATATATATCACATCAATGTCTCACAAATTAAACCACCATATTAATTAATTCACATACACACATGTACGATATATACAATTTCTCCTACATATGAATGTTGCCTCGAGCCGCCTAATTGGTGCCTTCGAGCACGATGACAATTGAAAGTGGTTTTCATTGGGGCGTAGGGTAATAGAATCTCCATTCGATTTATGACCTCACGAGCAAAAATCCCGCTATTTCCTCTTGAAGTGCTTCGCCATTCGCTTTCTATGAGCTTCTCCGCACTTCTTTGAACTGTTAAGAAGGAGATCAATATGCATGTATTAGTGTGTGACTAGCTAGATATCGATAATGGTAAAATTGTGAATAGTGTTCCGACAAGCGTACTCCATTGTTGTCTTTGAGATCCGCTTCCTTTCGGATGCCATCATGTAATATTCTCGCAACTAACGCAATACAGATTAGCCTCGCACCGCTTCAGGCCTTTACGAGAATGGAATTTGATCGATAAAATTAATCAAGCATGATAATTAAAGAGATGGCAGCTATAGCTAGGCTATAGCTACTTACCTTTCAAACCATTCAAGCTTTTTCATGCTTCCGCAAAGTGACTGATGAATCTTGCCCAAGCCCTCGTCACCGGCTAAAGAAAATGAATAAAGGTTATTAAATAGTTCATATCATGAAATGACGTAACTAAATAGGCCGAGATATAGTTAATAATGATTGAAATTACTCACACTATCCCATACAAGATGTTAAAGCTTTTTTGAGACTAGTGAGTCCAAGATTTCAACTGTTCGCCAAGGCCAACTTTAATGACACAAGACCCGTGAAATCTGATATGCACACACGCTACATGTCTTAATTAAGCGGCATATGTTAGCAAAAACATGTAGCTATAGCTAGTAGTGCAAAAACAGAGAATTTGTAGTACAAGACAAAGTGACTCACCCAAAGTGGTAAGGAAGTAGTATATCTTCATTGTATTTGAGGCTTTCAAGAACTCTAGCATGCTGCTTTACTTCTTTGCATGGTGTTCATTTATGTTCCATGTGAATTCATTAACGGTGCTTAGTCAATGAACTCAATGCCATAGCGCCCACCTTTTTTCATTTCATATATCTTCATCCCGCATATATAATACCACGTAAAAGAATATGTGAGGATAATTACAGGTAATGATTGATCTCAAAAGGATCACTACAGCTAGCTTGAGACTTAAATTATAGAAAGAAATCACTTACGCATAATAGCAACCCATTTATAGATTTGTCGAGTGCTTCCTTATTGTATAACTAAACAGTTCTACATATTAACGGATCCACCTTTCTCATGGTAGTAATGGTCCTCCTTGACATTCACCATGAGGGACACTGATCTGAAATCTTGGTCATGTTCATGTACCATTGATGCAATTCATACATTCTCGCTGGGAGGTTCTTGACCTGTCCGGCGCGACCAAAGGTTGGCCCCACATATTGCCGCTTTTACTTCATCCTCTAAGCAAAGGCATGGGCTCGATCTCGAGGAGTTGTCCAACAAAGGATGTTGAGAACTTCACCGCATTATATGCTCCTCCGCTATTACCACATTGCCCTCAGAACATGCAACTGTTTGCCCACAATAATATTGGGGCGCCAGATCGTCACCGTTGTTGGCACAACAAGCGAGGGATCGATTATACCTCGCTCTCCCAAATTGGGAATGGTTTTCCCTGATTTTTGGCAGCTGCTTTTTGTTTGCTCGATCCCGATGTAGACGTGCTCCCTGTAGATGTGCTCGATTTAACTTCCCGATGTGACGCCTATAGTCCGGTCAACAGTGCTTGGAAGTCGTGGTTGAGCCATACTTAATGAAGTGGTCAATCGCTTCTCGCACTTTCTCCTTGGCGGCTGTGGCGGTTTCGTGCAAAATGGGCTTCCACCTCGCCTTCGATATGGCTGTGATTTCCTCCTGACTTGTCATAAGACCTCCAAGGAAGAGGCTTCTGCTTGGACCATATTTATACCGCTTGCTTCGCCAGATTTCCAAATTTGCACCACGACCAGACGGACGCACTGTGCGGTGTCTTCATGATTGCGAGGCGGCGGAGATGGCCGACGGACCGAAAGGACGAGGAGGAGGAGGGCCCGAGGTTGTGCTGACTTGGAGGAGGAGGACTCGACGCTGTGGGCGGATTCTGGAGGATTGTCCCCACACACTTTGCCGGACTTGGAGGAGGAGGATTGTCCCGACACTTTGCCGGACTTGAGGAGCGGAGTCCACGACTGTGCGGACTTTGACGAGGACTCAAGTGACCGGTGGGTGGCCTTGGAAAGATGATGCAACTTTTTCCATAGGATGATACGATGTTTGGCCTCTCCGAGAAAGCGCCACCTCCAGCAATGTCAAGTTGTAGCCCCGAATATGGGTCCAAAGACATCATCAACCACTTATTAATTCCAGCATAGCTCACGTAATCGCTGCGGAAGGTTTCCTCGGGGATTTGTGAAAGCAGAGCTCGCCACCTTCATGGATATGTTCTTCATTTTGTAGTGTAGCTCAGTTAGTGTTCTCCGTGATGTCATCCACGGGTATCTACCAAGATTGGGTCGTCTGGACGGAACCCACCGCTTCTGCATGGATGGGCCGGTGCTATCCAATGCTGATCATCCGCTAGCTGCCGCACTGCGAGACCCCTTTGATGGGTAAGTGAGTCGATTCGGCTTCCTCGCCGGAATTTGACCGCCAATTCCGCTGACTTGCTTCTAGGCCTGAAGGCGCTCATAGTCCCGCTTCTCCGCTTCCTCCTCCATCTTCCTCTTCTTCTTCTCCGCAATCTTCTTTCGCACGGTTCTCAGAGTCGGTGTTCCATCAAAACCCCTCATACCACGGAATAGCCTTGCCTCGTGTTCTTCCCGGTGTTCGGATTTCGTGGCACGCGAAGCTCGCTGTTTTCCAATACTGGAACACCCCTGCTCGCGCTCTTCTATTGCAACAAGTATCACATCGCCGCTCCATTCGACTTGCCTCGTCAAACTTTTCCCGCCTCCCGTCCAACTCCCCCATGCGATAGAACTAAGTCCCCGATCAAGGGCCAGCCTTAGTAACCGGAGGACACCGCATCCTCCATCTCTTTCTCGCACTTATCCCACTTAGGCATTGCCACCAAGACAGCCACCGCCCCACTATGGAACTTATCCTTCTTTTCGCATTCTTCTTGTTTATTCTCATCGCTCCTTAGCTAATTCTAACTCTTGAATTTCACGTAAATCGCCCAATGATCACGCTGGTTCTCCAAAGGTTCCTTGAATACCGGAGTCTTCCTTCCTCCGCCGACGCATTTGTTCCATTCACCATTCTTGTAGTTCTTGAATGCATTCGCCATCATCTTAAGAGCAGCCTTTGACTTTCTCGACATCCGCTTCTCGTGAAATGATCTCGTAGGGTGAAATGTTCCATGAGAGTATCCCAAAGGCATCTTTTGATTCTTGTCACATAAGTAACATCCGGACGGGCTTTGCGGGCGCCTCCATTCTTGAAGTTTGATCGAGTTGGTCCTTCACAAGAACTCCGGACCGATTTAACTAACTTGTTCGCAATCTTCTTAGGCGCTATTGGTTTGCCAAGACGGTCGATGCCTCGATATTGTACTTTACGCCCGCCAACTTTTGTTCGGGCCTCGCTTGCCATTTTTTTCAAGATTTGCTCGATCCGGATGGCTGAAAGAACAAAGATCGATTCGTAATATATCTTCAAGCATTTAAAACATGTGATGATCACCGATGCCGCTATATAAATATATATATACCGCCGGTGTTTGTTGTTTCAGATCATGTTCTTCTCATCGCATAATCATTCATGACTTCGCCGGATCGAATATCATATCACCCTCTCCGTGTTGTTTAGAAATTCGAGCCATCATAATCTTCTTCATTTTGATTATCATCCGCCTCACAGATCATATCGAAATGGTCTGTTTCTCCTCTCCAAGATTGTCCGCCATAGCTTTTGTTTAACTAATCCAAAAGAAATATAAAACAATTTAGTATTCAAATCTCAATAATAGATATAATCTCAATACATCGCCCGAATAATAGATATAATCTCAATACATCGTCCCTAATAATAGATATAATTCAATACATCATCCGTAATAATAGATATAATCTCAATACATCGCTCAATAATATATAATATAGAAAATTACATCACCGCTATTAGCTAATAAAGATCGAATACTGTAAGAATCTAGGACACTCCGGTTCCTCCGGCAAAGGGACACCCAAAGAGAAGGAACCTCACAGATCATAGTCAAGTGAGATCCTCAAGATATCGCCACGTATTGGAGAACTCGCCCTCTAACGCAACCATGTAGCGATGGACGGTTCGCCCTCCTCCCCGACACGGCGACGCATCACCTCGCGGGCCGGGTCCTCCGCACCAAACGCCCACGCAACGCCACCAAACGGATCGGTCGACGA
>JAHHZJ010000211.1:0-42222 GCA_021437245.1 Aegilops speltoides | reverse complement strand
AATAATATTACTATTCGTTATCGCCACCCTATTCCTAGGCTAGATGATATGCTTGATGAATTGAGTGGCTCTACAATATTCTCCAAAGTTGATTTATGAGTGGATACCATCAAATTCGTATGAAATTGGGAGATGAATGGAAAACAGCATTTAAAACTAAGTTTGGATTATATGAGTGGTTAGTCATGCCTTTTGGGTTAACTAATGCACCTAGTACTTTCATGAGATTAATGAACGAAGTTTTACGTGCTTTCATTGGACGATTTGTGGTAGTCTATTTTGATGATATACTGATTTATAGCAAATCTTTGGAAGAACATTTGGAACATTTACGTGTTGTTTTTAATGCTCTACGTGATGCACGCTTGTTTGGTAACCTTGGGAAGTGCACCTTTGCACCGACCGAGTATCTTTTCTTGGCTATGTTGTTACTCCACAGGAATTGAAGTTGATAAAGCCAAGATTGAAGCTATTGAGAGTTGGCCGCTGCCCAAAACGGTCACACAAGTGAGGAGTTTCTTGGCCTCGCTGGTTTCTATAGGCGCTTTGTGAGAGATTTCAGCACCATTGCTGCACCTCTCAATGAGCTTACAAAGAAGGATGTGCCTTTTGTTTGGGGTACCGCATGTGAAGAAGCCTTCACGGTATTGAAAGATAAGTTGACACATGCTCCTACTCCAACTTCCTGATTTTAATAAGACTTTTGAGCTTGAATGTGATGCTAGTGGAATTGGATTAGAGGTGTGTTATTACAAGATGGCAAACCTGTTGCATACTTTTCTAAAAATTGAGTGGGCCTAGTCTGAATTACTCTACTTATGATAAAGAATTATATGCTCTTGTTCGACTTTAGAAACATGGCAACATTATTTATGGCCCAAAGAATTTGTTATACATTCGATCATGAATCTTTGAAACATATTAAAAGTCAAGCTAAACTGAATCGTAGACATGCTAAATGGGTTGAATTCATTGAGACTTTCCCTTATGTCATTAAACACAAGAAGGGTAAAGAAAATGTTATTGTCGATGCATTGTCTCGTCGCTATACTATGCTTTCACAACTTGACTTCAAAATATTTGGTTTGGAGACCATCAAAGATCAATATGTGCATGATGCTGATTTTAAAGATGTATTGCAGAATTGTAAAGAAGGAAGAACATGGAACAAGTTTGTCGTTAATAATGGATTTGTGTTCCGTGCTAACAAGCTATGCATTCCAGCTAGCTCCGCTCGCCTTTTGTTGTTGCAGGAGGCGATGGAGGAGGACTAATGGGACACTTTGGCGTGAAGAAGACGGAGGACGATTTGCTACACATTTCTTTTGGCCAAAGATGAGACGGATGTTGAGCGCTTTATTGCTCGCTGCACTACATGTCAAAAAGCTAAGTCACGACTCAATCCTCATGGTTTATATATGCCTTTGCCTGCACTCTAGTGTTCCTTGGGAGGATATATCTATGGACTTTGTTTTAGGTTTACCTAGAACAAAGAAGGAGGGATAGCATATTTGTTGTCGTGGATAGATTCTCTAAAATGGCACACTTTATACCATGTCATAAAAGCGATGATGTCTGTCAATATTGCTGATTTGTTCTTTCGTGAAATTATTCGCTTGCATGGTGTGCCAAATACTATTGTTTCAGATCGTGATACTAAATTTCTTAGCCACTTTTGGAGATGTTTATGGGCTGTTGGGGACTAAACTGCTTTTAGTACTACTTGTCACCCCAAACGGATGGACAAACTCAAGTAGTCAATAGAACATTGTCTACTATGCTTAGGGCTGTTCTAAAGAAAAATAAGAAAATGTGGTAGGAATGCTTGCCTCATATTGAATTTGCTTATAATCGCTCATTGCATTCTACTACTAAGATGTGCCCTCTTGAAGTTGTGTATGGTTTCCACCTCGTGCACCTATTGATTTGTCGCTTCTTCCATCTTCGGAGAAGGTTAATTTTGATGCTAAAGAACGTGCTGAATTGATTTTAAAAATGCATGAGTTAACTAAGGAAAACATTGAGCGATGAATGCTAAATATAAACTTGTCGGAGATAAGGGTAGAAAACATGTTGTGTTTGCACCGAGATCTTGTTTGGTTACATTTATGTAAGGATAGATTTCCGATTTGCGCAAATCAAAGCTAATGCCACGTGCTGCTTGTCCCTTTAAGGTGTTGGAGAAAGTAAATGATAATGCATATAAACTTGAGCTGCCTGCAGATTTTGGGGTTAGTCCCACTTTTAACATTGCAGATTTGAAGCCATATTTGGTGAGGAAGATGAACTTCCGTCGAGGACTCACTTCATTTCAAGAAGGGAGGATGATGAGGACATCAATACCATTGTTACACCCACAGCCCCTGCTGCTATACATACCGGACCAATTACTAGAGCTCACAAGACGCCAAGTAATTACCAGTACTTCCGCTTGGTAATGATTCTAATGTTCATGAGAATATGACGCTGCTTAAATTGGATACATTTGTTTTGCTTACAAATGTAGGGCCTAGCTTGGAGAAGGATGAACATTGAGCAAGAACCAGCATGGAGATGATGGCATGCTAAGGGGACAAGAATGGAGTTACAAGTGATGATTTCAGGACTTTGAAGCCACCATAATGAGTGCATGAAGCCTTGGACGAAATATACAAGATGCCACTCCATAAATTTCGCCCAGAGGCTATTCTAGGTGTCAGGCCACCTTATTATTGGGCCAGGCCCATGTAATTTCGAAATACATTAGTATAGGCTATTTTAGAGTCCGTATGTGTGGGGAAACAAGAGATAGGGTTAGTTTCGACCCTCCACCAAGGGCCACGAAATTCACCCCTCTTCCTCCATATATACAGCCCTTAGGGCACCGCTAGACTTGGGTTTTGTTTAGATCAAATGATAGAGGCAAAGGTGTCCTGCCTTTCGATGAGATGGTGGATTTCGCTTTGTGGAAGTCGACTTTGACGATCCGACTACGAAGGCAGCGAGGACGCCGCGCTTTAGCAATCGCTAAACCAACTCCGAGAGGTTATCACCACGCCGAGCATCGATCAACTCCACCACGAGGGTCTATTTCCGCGAGCAAACGAAGAACAAGCAAGAAACTGAAATTGCAACTGGATATTGCGAATATAAGATGAAAGCTTTATTGATCAAGGTGGGGTTCTCGTGACGCTTTGTCCGGTCGCCGAACACAAACGGCACGCCGGTTGCAGCTATGGCGTAACTTTTGATCTAATCAAAACCCAAGTCTAAACGGTGCCCTAAGGGCTGTATATATGGAGGAAGAGGGGAGAATTTCGTGGCCCTTGGTGGAGGGGTCCAAACTAACCCTATCTCTTGTTTCCCCACATATACGGACTCTAAAAATAGCCTATACTAATGTATTTCGAAATTACATGGGCCTGGCCCAATAATAAGGTGACGCAGCACCTAGAATAGCCTCTGGACGAAATTTATGAAGTGGCATCTTGTATATTTCGTCCAAGGCTTCATGCACTCATTATGGTGGCTTCAAAGTCCCGAAATCATCACTTGTAACTCCATTCTGTCCTCTTTGCGCATGCCATCATCTCCATGCTTGTTCTTGCTCCAATGTTCATCCTTCTCCAAGCTAGGCCCTTCATTTGTAAGCAAAACAAATGTATCCAATTTAGGCAGCATCATATTCTCATGAACATGTTGGAAATATGCCCTAGAGGCAATAATAAAAGTATTATTATATTTCCTTGTTCATGATAATTGTCTTTATTCATGCTATAACCGTATTATCCGGAAATCATAATACACGGTGAATACATAGACCACAATATGTCCCTAGTGAGCCTCTAGTCGACTAGCTCACAGATCAACAGATAGTCATGGCTTCCTCGCTATGGACATTGGATGTCGTTGATAACGGATCACATCATTAGGAGAATGATGTGATGGACAAGACCCAATCCTAAGCATAACACAAAGATCGTAGTTCGCTTGCTAGAGCTTTTCCAATGTCAAGTATCTCTTCCTTAGACCATGAGATCGTAACTCCCGGATACCGTGAGGAGTGCTTTGGGTGTATCAAACATCACAACGAATCGGGTGACTATAAAGGTGCACTACTGTATCTCCGAAAGTGTCTGCTGGGTTGACACGGATCGAGATCGATTTGTCACCCGCGCAAAAGGAGAGGTATCTCTGGCCCACTCGTAGGACATCATCATAATGTGCACAATGTGATTAAGGGGTTGATCACGGAGGATGTGTTATGAACGAGTAAAGAGACTTGCCGGAACGAGATTGAACAAGGTATCGGTATACCGACGATCGAATCTCGCAAGTAAAATACCGCTAGACAAAGGGAATTGTATACGGATCGACCGAGTCCTTGACATCGTGGTTCATCCGATGAGTTCATCGTGAACATGTGGGAGCCAACATGGGTATCCAGATCCCGCTGTTGGTTATTGACCGAGAACGCCTCTGGCCATGTCTACATGTCTCCCAACCCGTAGGGTCTACACACTTAAGGTCTGGCGACGCTTAGGGTTATAAAG
This sequence comes from Aegilops speltoides, assembly GCA_021437245.1. NCBI lineage: Eukaryota > Viridiplantae > Streptophyta > Magnoliopsida > Poales > Poaceae > Aegilops > Aegilops speltoides. The sequence continues at coordinate 37,690 of JAHHZJ010000211.1, read as the reverse complement.
GAAGCTTGTATGTGGTTACCGAATGTTGTTCGAGTCCTGATGAGATCCCTGACGTCACGAGGAGTTCCTAATGGTCCGGAGGTAAAGATTTATATATGGAAGTCCTGCTTTGGTCACCGAAAAGTTTCGGGTTTATGGGTATCGACGACCACCGGAGGGTCCCGGGTCCACCAAGTGGGGCCACCTGCCCTGAAGGCATGCGTGGCCAAGTGTGGAGGGACCAGCCCCTAGGTGGGCTGGGCGCCCCACCAAGGCCCAAGGCGTGAAGTGGGAAGGGGGCAAACCCTAGGGCGATGGGCCCTAAGGCCCACCCCGGGTGCGCCCCTCTCTCCCTCTCGCCGCCACCCAGATGGGATCTGGGCTGGCCGCCTAGGGGTGGAAACCTAGGGGGGCGCAGCCCTTTCCCCTATATATAGTGAGGCATAGGAGCAGCCCAACACATGAGTTTCTCCTCCTGCTGGCGCAGCCATACCTCTCTCCCTTCTCCTCGATCTCGCGGTGCTTGGCGGCCCTCGCTGGATTACCACGCCTCCATCACCACCACGCCAGCAGGCTGCTGCTGGATGGAGTCTTCTCAACCTCCCTCTCCTTGCTGGATCAAGGCGTGAGACGCCACCGGCTGTACGTGTTGAACGCGAGGTGCCGTCTGCTCGCACTAGGATCTCCGGTGATTTGAATCACGACGAGTATGACTCCATCAACCCCTGCTCACTTGAACGCTCCGCTTAGCGATCTATAAGGGTATGTAGATGCACTCTCCTTCTACTCGCTGCTGGTCTCTCCATAGATAGATCTTGGTGACACGAGGAAATTTTTGAATTTCGCCACGCTCCCCAACAAAGGGCATCATGAGCTAGGTCTATTATGAGATTCTTTGCACGAGCGTAACACAAAGTAGTTGTGGGCGCTGATGTTGTTCAATATGCTTACCGCTATTAGTCCAATCTTGTTCCGACGGTATTGTGGGATGAAGCGCCCGACCGACCTTACACGCATTTCCACGTGAGACAGTTCCACTGATTGACATGCACTTCGTGCATAAGGTGGCTAGCGGTGCCGCCTCCCACTTTAGTCGGAACGGATTCGATGAAAAGGGTCCTTATGAAGGGTAAATAGCAATTGGCATATCACGCTGTGGTTTTATGAGGTAAGAAACGTTTGCTAGAAACCCATAGCAGCCATCGTGAAACATGCAAACAACAATTAGAGGACGCCTAACTTGTTTTTGCAGGTATGCTATGTGATGTGATGTGGCCAAGAAGAATGTGATGAATGATATGTGATGTATGAGATTGATCATGTTCTTGTAATAGGAATCACGACTTGCATGTCGATGAGTATGACAACCGCAGGAGCCATAGGAGTTGTCTTAATTTATTGTATGACCTCATGGTCATTGAACAACGCCATGTAATTACTTTACTTTATTGCTAACCGTAGCCATAGTAGTAGAAGTAATAGTTGGCAAGACAACTTCATGAAGACACGATGATGGAGATCATGATGATGGAGATCATGGTGTCATGCCGGTGACAAGATGATCATGGAGCCCCGAAGATGGAGATCAATGGAGCTATGTGATATTGGCCATATCATGTCACAACTATATAATTGCATGTGATGTTTATCATGTTTATGCATCTTGTTTACTTAGGACGACGGTAGTAAATAAGATGATCCTTACAAAATTTCAAGAAGTGTTCTCCTCGATCGCAGCACCGCTGCTACAGTTCGTCGCTTCTAAGCACCACGTGATGATCGGGTGTCATGGATTCTACGCTCACATACAACGGTGTAAGACAGCTTTACACAAATAAAACACTTAGGGTTAACTTGACGAGCCTAGCATGTATGCATATGGCCTCGAACACGAGACCGAAAGGTCGAGCATGAGTCGATGGAGGATACGATCAACATGAAGATGTTCACCGATGATGACTAGACCGCCTCACGTGATGATCGGACACGGCCTAGTTGACTTGGATCATGTAATCACTTAGATGACCGAGGGATGTCTATCTCGAGTGGGAGTTCATAAGATGAACTTAATTATCCCGACATAGTCAAAAGATCTTTGCAAAGTATGTCGATGCTCGCTTTTAGTTCCACTGCTTAGATATGTTCCTAGAGAAAATATAGTTGAAAGTTGACAAGAGCGATTATGCGACAAGAGAAAGCTCATGTCCTTAATGCACCGCTTAGTGTGCTGAACCCCAAATGTCGCTTGTGGATGTTATGTAACATCGGACATACACGCTTTTGATAACTACGTGATAGTTCGATAAACGGTTTAGAATTAAGGCACCAAGATGTTTTTCAAACGTCACGAACATATGAGATGTTTCGAGGGCTGAAATTGAGATTTCGTGCTCGTGCTCCACGCCAAGAGGTATGAGACCTCCGATGATTTTCTTAGCCTCGCAAACTAAGGGAGAAAAGCTCAATCGCTGAGCTTGTGCTCGATTGTCCGAGTGCAACAATCACTTGAATCGAGGGGAGTCGATCTTCCGATGAGATAGTGATGTTTCTCCAAAGTCATTGCCACCAAGCTGCTAGAGCTTCGTGATGAGCTATAACATATCAGGGATAGATATGATGATCTTGAGGTATTCGCGATGTTTGACACCGCGAAAGTAGAAATCAAGAAGGAGCATCAATTGTTGATGGTTGGTGAAACCACTAGTTTCAAGAAGGGCAAGGGCAAGAAGGATACTTCATGAAACGGCAAATCAGCCGCCGCCCGTGAAGAAACCCAAGGTTGAACCCAAACCCGAGACTAAGTGCTTCGTGATAAGGGATTAGTCACTAGAGCGGAATTACCCTAGATACTTGGTAGATGAGAAGGCTGGCAAGGTCGATAGAAGTATATTGATATACATTATGTTAATGTGTACTTTACTAGTACTCCTAGTAGCACCAGGGTATTAAGATACCGTTCGGTTGCTAAGTGTTAGTAACTCAAATAAAAGCTACGGAATAAACGGAGACTAGCTAAAGGTGAGTCGACGATATGTGTTGGAAGTGTTTCCAAGGTTGATGTGATCAAGCATCGCACGCCCTCTACCATCGAGATTTGGTGTTTATGCTGAGCATAGACATGATTGGATTATGTCTATCGCAATACGGTTATTCATTTAAGGAGAATAATGGTTACTCTATTTATTTGAATAATACCTTCAATGGTCTTGCACCTAAAATGAATGGTTTATTGAATCTCGATCGTAGTGATACACATTTTCATGCCAAAAGATATAAGATAATAATGATAGTACCACTTACTTGTGGCAATCGCCATGTAAGTCATATTGGTATAAAACGCATGAAGAAGCTCCATATTGATGGATCTTTGACTCACTCGCTTTTGAAAAGTTTGAGACATGCTAACCATGTCTATTGGTGTATACGCATGAAGAAACTCCATGCAGATGGATCGCTTGGACTCACTTGATTTTGAATCACTTGAGATATGCAAATCATACCACATGGGCAAGATGACCAAAAGCCTCTGCTTCAAAGAAATGGAACAAGATAGCAACTTGTTGGAAGTAACACATTTTGATGTGTGCAATCCAATGAGTGCCGAGGCATGCAAAGGAATATCGCTATGTTCTTACTTCACGATGATTCGAGTAAGATGTAGAGTATATTTACTTGATGAAACACAAGTCTGAATTATTGAATGGTTCAAGTAATTTCAGAGTGAAGTTGAGGATCATCGTGACAAGAGGATGAAATGTCTATGGTATGATCATAGAGATGAGTATCTGAGTTACGAGCTTTGGCACACAATTAAGACATTGTGGAAATTGTTTCACAATTAATACCGCCGAACACCATAGTTTGATGGTGTGTCCGAACATCGTGGTTGCACCCTATTGGATATGGTGCGCACTATGATGTCTCTTATCGAATTACCACTATCGCTTATGGGTTAGGCATTAGAGACAACCACATTCACTTTAAATAGGGCACCACGTAATTCCGCTGAGATGACACCGTATGAACTATGGTTTAGAGAAACCTAAGTCGTCATTTCTTAAATGTTTGGGGCTGCGATGCTTATGTGAAAAAGGTTCAAAGTTGATAAGCTCGAACCCAAAGCGGATAAAGTGCATCTTCATAGGACACCCAAAACAGTTGGGTATACCTCCTTGTTCGATCCGAAAGCAATATGGATTGTTTCTTGAATCGGGTCCTTTCTCGAGGAAAAGTATGTCTCGGAAAGTTGAGTGGGAGGATGGTGGAGACTTGATATGGTTATTGAACCGTCACTACAACAAGTGTGTAGCAGGCACGGAAGTTGTTCCCGTGACACGCACACCAATTGAAGTAGAAGCTATGATAGTGATCATGAAACTTCGATCAAGTCACTACTGCACTGTAGGGTGGCAAGGATGCGATCGCTTAAAAGTGGTGCAAGAATCCTGTCTTGAAGGTCATGTTGCTCGGACAACAATGAACCCACGAGCTATGGAGAAGCAATGGTGGGCCCAATTCGGCAAATGGCTAGAAGCCATGAAATCCGAGATAGGATCCATGTATCGTAACAAAGCATGGACTTTGGTGGACTTGCCCGATGATCGCAAGCCATTGAGATAAATGGATCTTTAAGAAGAAGACGGACATGGACGGTAATATCACCGTCAGAAGCTCGACTTGTGGCAAAGAGTTTTTCACAAGTTCAAGGAATTGACTATGATGAGATTTTCTCATCCGTAGCGATGCTTAAGTCCGCTTAATCATGTTAGCATTAGCTGCATTTATGAAATCGCGATGGATGTCAAAATGAGTTTCTTACCGCCAGAAGGAAAGGTTGTATGTGATACAATCGAAAAGTTTTGTCGATCCTAAGGATGCTAAAGGTATGCTAGCTCCAAATGATCCTTCTAAGGACCGGAGTAAGCATCTCGGAGTTGGAATATGTACTTTGATAAGATGATTAAAGATTTTGGGTTTATACAAATTTATGAGAAACTTGTATTTCCAAAGAAGTGAGTGGGAGCACTATAGAATTTCTCGTGAGTATATGTTATTGACATATTGTTGATCGAAATGATGTAGAATTTCTGAAAGCATATAGGGTTATTTGAAAAGTGTTTTCAATGGAAAACCTGGATTAAGCTTACTTGAACATTGAGCATCAAGATCTATGAGGATAGATCAAAACGCTTAATGGTACTTTCAAATGAGCATATACTTTTAACATGATCTTGAAGGTGTTCAAGATGGATCACTCAAAGAAGGAGTTCTTGCCTGAGATGTAAGGTATGAAGTTAAGACTTAAAGCTCGACCACGGCAGAAAAGAGAGAAAGGACGAAGGTCGTCCCCTATGCTTTGGACGTAGGCTCTACATATGCTATGCCGTGTACCGACCGAAGTGTGCCTTGCCATGAGTCACTATAGGTACAAGAATGATCCAGAATGGATCATTGACAGCGTCAAAATTGTCCTTGCAGTAAATAAGGACATGTTTCTCGATCATGGAGGTGATAAAGAGTTCGGCGAAAGGGTTACGCCGATGTAAGCTTTAACACCTATCCGAGTGACTCGAGTAGCAAACCGGATACGATAGTGGAGCAAACCATTTGGAATAGCTCCAAGTGGAGCGTGAAGCAGATTTACAATGTGACCTAAAATTTGTAAAGCACACACGGACCGAAAGGTTCGCACTGCTGACTAAAACCTCTCTCACAAGCAAACTTGATCAAACCCCGTAACTCATTGAGTCTTAATCACATGATGATGTGAACTAGTTTAATGACACTAGTAAACTTTTGATGTTGGTCACATGGAGATGTGACCTGTCAATGTTAAATCACATGGCGATGTGAACTAGATTATTGACTCTAGTGCAAGTGGGAGACTGTTGAAATATGCCCTAGAGGCAATAATAAAAGTATTATCATATTTCCTTGTTCATGATAATTGTCTTTATTCATGCTATAATCAGTATTATCCGGAAATCATAATACACGGTGAATACATAGACCACAATATGTCCCTAGTGAGCCTCTAGTCGACTAGCTCACAGATCAACAGATAGTCATGGTTTCTCGCTATGGACATTGGATGTCGTTGATAACGGGATCACATCATTAGGAGAATGATGTGATGGACAAGACCCAATCCTAAGCATAGCACAAAGATCGTAGTTCGCTTGCTAGAGCTTTTCCAATGTCAAGTATCTCTTCCTTAGACCATGAGATCGTAACTCCTTGGACACCGTAGGAGTGCTTTGGTGTATCAAACGTCACAACGAATCGGGTGACTATAAAGGTGCACTACAGGTATCTCCGAAAGTGTCTCATGGTTGACATGGATCGAGATCGATTTGTCACCCGTAAACGGAGAGGTATCTCCGCCCACTCGGTAGGACATCATCATAATGTGGACAATGTGATTAAGGGTTTGATCACGGATGATGTGTTATGAACGAGTAAAGAGACTTGCTTGTAACGAGATTGAACAAGGTATCGGATACCGACGATCGAATCTCGCAAGTAAAATACCGCTAGACAAAGGGAATTGTATACGGATCGACCGAGTCCTTGACATCGTGGTTCATCCGATGAGATCATCGTGGAACATGTGGGAGCCAACATGGGTATCCAGATCCCGCTGTTGGTTATTGACCGAGAACGCCTCTGGCCATGTCTACATGTCTCCGAACCCGTAGGGTCCACACACTTAAGGTTCAATGACGCTAGGGTTATAAAGGAAGCTTGTATGTGGTTACCGAATGTTGTTCGGATTCTCTGATGAGATCCCTGACGTCACGAGGAGTTCCGGAATGGTCCGGAGGTAAAGATTTATATATGGGAAGTCCTGCTTTGTTCACCGGAAAGTTTCGGGTTTATCAGACGCACGACCACCGGAGGGTCCCGGGTCCACCAAGTGGGGCCACCTGCCCTGAAGGCAAGGTGGGCCAAGTGTGGGGGGACCAGCCCCTAGGTGGGCTGGGCGCCCCACCAAGGCCCAAGGCGTGGAAGTGGGAAGGGGGCAAACCCTAGGGCGATGGGCCCTAAGGCCCACCCCGGCGCGCCCCTCTCTCCCTCTCGCCGCCACCTCAGATGGGATCCGGGCTGGCCGCCCCTAGGGGTGGAAACCTAGGTGGGGCGCAGCCCTCTCCCCTATGAATAGTGAGGCATAGGAGCAGCCCAACACATGAGTTTCTCCTCCCGGTGCGCGCCATACCTCTCCCTTCTCCTCGATCTCGCGGTGCTTGGCGAAGCCCTCGCTGGACTACCACACTCCTCCATCACCACCACGCCACAGTGCTGCTGCTGGATGGAGTCTTCTCAACCTCTCCTCTCTCCTTGCTGGATCAAGGCGTGAGACGCCACCGGCTGTACGCAGTGTTGAACGCGGAGGTGCCGTCTGCTCGGCACTAGGATCTCCGGTGATTTGAATCACGACGAGTATGACTCCATCAACCCCGTTCACTTGAACGCTTCCGCTTAGCGATCTACAAGGGTATGTAGATGCACTCTCCTTCTACTCGTTGCTGGTCTCTCCATAGATAGATCTTGGTGACACGTAGGAAATTTTTTGAATTTCTGCTACGTTCCCCAACAGAACATTAGAATCATTACCAAGAAACGAAAGTACCTGGTAATTTAGTTGGCGTGCGCGAGCTCTAGTAATTGGTCCAGTATGTATAGCAGCAGGGGCTGTGGGTGTAACAATGGTATTGATGTCCTCATCATCCTCCCCTTCTTGAAATGAAGTCGTCCTCGACGGAAGTTCATCTTCCTCACCCAAATATGGCTTCAAATCTGCAATGTTAAAAGTGGACTAACCCCAAAATCTGCAGCAACTCAAGTTTATATGCATTATCATTTACTTTCTCCAACACCTTAAAGGGACCAGCAGACGTGGCATTAGCGCTGATTTGCGCAAATCAGAAATCTATCCTTACGCAAATGTAACCAAACAAGATCTCCGTGCAAACACAACATGTTTTCTACCCTTATCTCCAGAAGTTTATATTTAGCATTCATACGCTCAATGTTTTCCTTAGTTAACTCATGCATTTTTAAAATCAATTCAGCATGTTCTTTAGCATCAAAATTAACCTTCTCCAAGATGGAAGAGGCAACAAATCAATAGGTGCACGAGGTAGGAAACCATACACAACTTCAAAAGGGCACATCTTAGTAGTAGAATGCAATGAACGATTATAAGCAAATTCAATATGAGGCAAGCATTCCTCCCACATTTTCTTATTTTTCTTTAGAACAGCCCTAAGCATAGTAGACAATGTTCTATTGACTACTTCAGTTTGTCCATCGGTTTGGGGGTGACAAGTAGTACTAAAAGCAGTTTAGTCCCCAACTTAGCCCATAAACATCTCCAAAAGTGGCTAAGAAATTTAGTATCACGATCTGAAACAATAGTATTTGGCACACCATGCAAGCTTAATAATTTCACGAAAGAACAAATCAGCAACATTGACAAAGATCATCGCTTTTATGACATGGTATAAAGTGTGCCATTTTCGAGAATCTATCCACGACAACAAATATGTTATCCTCCCTTCTTTGTTCTAGGTAAACCTAAAACAAAGTCCATCGATATATCCTCCCAAGGAACACTAGGTACAGTAAAGGCATATATAAACCATGAGGATTGAGTCGTGACTTAGCTTTTTGACATGTAGTGCAATGAGCAATAAAACGCCAACATCCCGCCTCATCTTTGGCCAAAAGAAATGTGTAGCAAGTACGCCCTCCGCCTTCTTCACGCCAAAGTGTCCCATTAGTCCTCCTCCATGCGCCTCCTGCAACAACAAAAGACAAACGGAGCTAGCTGGAATGCATAGCTTGTTAGCACGAACACAAATCCATCATTAACGACAAACTTGTTCCATGTTCTTCCTTCTTTACAATTCTGCAATACATCTTTAAAATCAGCATCATGCACATATTGATCTTTGATGGTCTCCAAACCAAATATTTTGAAGTCAAGTTGTGAAAGCATAGTATAGCGACGAGACAATGCATCAAGAATAACATTTTCTTTACCCTTCTTGTGTTTAATGACATAAGGAAAGTCTCAATGAATTCAACCCATTTAGCATGTCTACGATTCAGTTTAGCTTGACTTTTAATATGTTTCAAAGATTCCTGATCGTAATGTATAACAAATTCTTTGGGCCATAAATAATGTTGCCATGTTTCTAAAGTCCTAACAAGAGCATATAATTCTTTATCATAAGTAGAGTAATTCAGACTAGGCCCACTCAATTTTTCGTAAAAGTATGCAACAGGTTTGCCATCTTGTAATAACACACCTCCTAATCCAATTCCACTAGCATCACATTCAAGCTCAAAAGTCTTATTAAAATCAGAAGTTGGAGTAAAGGAGCATGTGTCAACTTAGCTTTCAATACCGTGAAGGCTTCTTCCCGTATGGTACCCCAAACAAAAGGCACATCCTTCTTTGTAAGCTCATTGAGAGGTGCAGCAATGGTGCTAAAATCTCTCACAAAACGCCTATAGAAACCAGCGAGGCCAAGGAAACTCCTCACTTGTGTGACTGCTTTGGCTGCGCCAACTCTCAATAGCTTCAATCTTGGCTTTATCAACTTCAATTCCTCGTGGAGTAACAACATAGCCAAGAAAAGATACTCGGTCGGTGCAAAAGGTGCACTTCCCAAGGTTACCAAACAAACGCATCACGAGAGCATTAAAAACAGCACGAATGTTCCAAATGTTCTTCCAAAGATTTGCTATAAATCAAGATATCATCAAAATAGACTACCACAAATCGTCCAATGAAAGCACGAAAACTTCGCTCATTAATCTCATGAAAGTACTAGGTGCATTAGTTAACCCAAAAGGCATGACTAACCACTCATATAATCCAAACTTAGTTTTAAATGCTGTTTTCCATTCATCTCCCAATTTCATACGAATTTGATGGTATCCACTACGCAAATCAACTTTGGAGAATATTGTAGAGCCACTCAATTCATCAAGCATATCATCTAGCCTAGGAATAGGGTGACGATAACTAATAGTAATATTATTGATGCCTCTACAATCAACACACATACGTGATGTACCATCCTTTTCGCACTAGAATAATAGGAACAGCACAAGGACTAAGGGATTCGCAGATATAACCTTTGTCGAGCAGCTCCTGTATTTGACGATAATCTCCTTCGCTCCTCCGATTGGTACGGTATGGTGCACGGTTGGGTAATGATGCACCGGAATTAAGTCAATTTGATGCTCAATCCTCGAATAGGTGGTAATCCTGGTGGCACGCCTTGTAGAAAGACGCCGTGAACTCCCGCAAAATGTTAGTGACAAGAGGGGCAAAGAGGAAGGCACGCCCTCGAATGAAAATAATGCCTCTTTGCACACAAAAGCATAGCAAATAGATTTGCTAAAATCTAGCTCATCAATATCAGATTTGATGGCAAGTAAACATGCACTTTTCAATTTAATTTCGTAGCAAATAGAGATGGTTTATTATTAGGCTTCATGTGTTGCTCAAATTCTTTTGCCACAATCTGATTTTCACTCTTATTTTTCTCCTGTTTTGCTTTATTAGCTCTATTAATATCATCTTTCAAAATGGACTCGTGAGTCATAGGAAGCAAAGTAATATTTTTATCCTTATGAACAAGAGTATACCGATTGTTTCTACCATGGTGTATAGAATTTTATCAAATTGCCATGGTCTACCAAGTAACAAGGAACATGCTTGCATAGGTACCACATCACAATCAACATAATCAGATATGTAGAGATACTAAAGTGCACACTAACAAAGACGTGTTACCTTCACCTTGCCGCTGTTGTTGAACCATTGGATGTAGTAAGGATGTGGATGTGGTCTTGTGGTGAGAGATAGCTTCTCCACCATCTCCATGCTAGCCAAGTTGTTGCAGCTCCCTCCATCTATGATGACGCTAATAGAACGCTCCTTCACAACTCCCTTTGTATGGAACAAATTATGCCTCCGATTTTGCTCTTCTTGTGTAACCTCGCACACTCAAAACACGCTGAGCAACTAAACATTCATACCGTCAGATCTTCAGCAGCCATGTATTGTGTCTCATGATCGTAATCATCTCCACCGTGTTCCTCATGTGTAATAAGAGCCAAAGTCTCCTCATCATAGTCACTAGCGGACTCATACCCACCATCCTCGAGAGCAATCATCACACGCTGAGATTTGCATTCTCTCAAGAAATGTCCTCTTCCCTTACAATGACGACAAATAATATCACTTGTGTGCCCTGCTGACGCCATGGAAGAAGAAGAGCTCAGGCAGGCCCGCAGTGTGCTCTTGGCGATAGTGGTGGTTGTGCCTCGCTTTCTTGTATCATGGTTGGAGGTGGCACCAAGGAGGTGATGGTGCAAAGGAAGTAGATGATGCACGTGGTGTCCACGATGATGGTCGACCTGCAAAAGTTAGTGCGCGCCAATGCCTCGCCGATCCTGCACTTCACGCTCAGCTTTACAAGCAAGATGGAATAAACGAGTGATATTATTATAATCCTTATAGTCTAGAATGGTCTGAATCTCTATTTAATCCACCCGTAAAACGCAAAGCATAGCTTCATTCTCCTCAACAATACCACATCTAATCAAGCCAGTTTGTAATTCCCGATAATATTCTTCTACAGAATTTTTTCCTTGTCTTAAATGCTGCAATTTTTGAAGTAATTCACGTTGATAATATGGTGGAACCCAACGAGTACACATAGCATTTTTCAAAGCAGCCCAAGTAGCTGGAACAGGATATAATCTACAATGTTCGCACCACCAAACACATGCAAAGCTAGTGAAAGCACAAACAAAGCAGCAGGAACACGCCTCTCCTCGTGATATTGTAAACATGTAAATCGTTGTTCAGCTTCTAACTCCCAAGTAAGATATATATCGTGAACATATCTACCCTCAAATGGTGGAATATTCAATTTCAGTTTAGGAGATGGTCATGATCTCGCACTGAGGGGGAGCCCTAACATTGCCATTATTTGCATGTGGACGACCGGTGGTTGTGGTGCTGGTGGTTGCACGTAGTTCGATGTTGATCAACCTCATCCTCGTAATCTTCCACATAATCATCCTCGCTTGGTACCAAAGCAGCAGCAGTAGAGCAGAGCCAAAGAAGCACCAACAAAGCAGAGCAGCGTGATGAGGACATGACTACCTTGGATAAGACCAAAATATTGCATACATGCATATTTGTCGTGATTTCTAGTGCAACTATTCAATAATTGATGAGGACATCAATACCATTGTTACACCCACAGCCCCTCTCTGTTACATATACGGGACCAATTACTAGAGCTCACAAGACGCCAATTAAATTACCGTGTACTTTCGCTTTCTTGGTAATGATTTTAATGTTCATGAGAATATGATGTCGCTTAAATTGGATACATTTGTTTTGCTTACAAATGAAGGGCCTAGCTTGGAGAAGGATGAACATTGGAGCAAGAACACGATGGAGTTGATGGCATGCTAAGGATCAAGAACGGAGTTACAAGTGATGATTTCAGACTTTGAAGCCACCAAAAGGAGTGCATGAAGCCTTGGACGAAATATACAAGATGCCACTTCATAATATTCGTCCATAGGCTATTCTAGGTGCTCATCACCTTATTATTGGGCCAGGCCCATGTAATTTCGAAATACTTAAGTATAGGCTATTTTAGAGTCCGATGTGTGGGGAAACAAGAGATAGGGTTGGTTTCGACCCCACCCTCAAGGGCCACGAAATTCTCTCCTCTTCCCCATATATACAGCCCTTAGGGCACCGCTTAGACTTTGGGATTTGTTTAGTTAAAGTTAGCCATTGCAACTTCGTGTACTTCGCTTGTGTCCAACGACTGCACCAAGACCGCTTACGGATCCCCACCTTTATCCATACTTCATACATACTCACAATATTCAGATTGCTTTTATCATATTCTTGGTTGTTCTTCGATTGCTTGCAGGAATAGACCTTCGTGGTCGTTGATTGTGCTCCGCGTGGTCAATAACCTCTCGGAGTTGGTTTAGCGATTGCTAAGGCGCAACGCTGTGCACGCTTGTAGTCGGATCATCAAAGTCGCTCCACCAAATCGATAGTTATCATCTCATCGAAAGATCGGACACCCCGCCTATCAAGTGGTATCGCTTGTCGTTGCTCGGTGAGATTTTACAGTTTTTCATAGTTTAGATCGATCCGTCATTCATACCTATAGTCCATGAAAAGCCACAAAAAAGTTAGATCTGTTCATCCTTTATCCAAGCCACCTGAACCTTTGCAATTTTCTATTCATTGCTTGCATAGTTGAATTATCGGTTGCATCGTCGTGTCGCTTGCTGGTCTTAGTGTCTAGTTCCTTTAGAGTTTCGAGTTCTGTTCACATTAGTCACGCCGCCTCCCATCATTATCCTTCCGCTGTCCACCATCCCAGCTATTAATTTCACCACGTACTACGCTACTGTTCATTGTCATAATCATAGTTGAGGTCATTCACATCTTCGCCGATCCAATCAAGATCTTATCTAGTTTGTCTTGGAAAGAGGGAGAAAAAAGAAGATAGAGAAAAAAAGAGAGAAAAAGGAAAGAAAAAAATAGAAAAGAGAGAGAAGAAAAGGAAAAAAGCGTGAGAAAAAAAAAAGAGAGGAAAAATTGATCTATCTAGAATCAATCTCGTACGTGAATTCGGATTGGAATCTGCTTTTGCGACTATTCAGTAAAACAGGTGTATCTTCCTCATACGAAGTCCGCTTTGGCTCCGTGAGTACTCAAATTGAAGATAGAGACGAGCCGCATCTAAATAGTTGTAGAAGCTAGTTCAATATTTGACATCTCAAAATCGGCTTCTAAATAGGTCTTTTGCCCTCCAAGTTCGTGAACACAGCTTGTTCCAATTTTTCAAAGCTAGTTTTAGAATTCTTTGACTCCTCATATCAACTTGGAATTGAGTGATTCTTTTTGCATTGGAAAGCTTGAGTTAGTAGCATTCTTTGAAATAATTTATCATAAAATTGGCTCAAACTTTTCAAGAGGAGAGTTGAGAGAGAGTTGTTGTATATCCCGCTTGGCGCTTGTTTTTCATAATTAACTTTACTGCCACAGGATCTTCACTTATATCTTGCTGTCCAGAGCTACTTAGTATCCTTGATTGATGCTAGTTGTGCTACGTCAGTGACCTCATTAGTGTTCTAGGCTCGCCTCTAGACCGGTCTAGCCTAGGACCAAAGACAAGATCACCGATGAGCGCCTATTCAACATTGCATCTCTGAATTGATTATTGCTAATCTTTTGCTACCATATATAGCCAACCCAGCTCCACATATTTCTACACCGTATATCGTGATGTTCACCGGCAATCGCTTTACACAATCTTCGTGAGTTATTTGACATCGCTGGTTGCTCGTCACCACCGCCGCATGGTAAGAACTTGTAAGATATTGATATTTGCTTTATCGTGAGCACTTTACAACCACATCCTAGTAGTTAATAGGAACATTATTCTGGAATTTTGTTTCTTGTTTCTACTAATCATGACAGTTCCGGAGATAGAAGTTCTTGTACGATGGACACATCTTCACCATCACGAGAGTTGGGACAGCACACACAACCACATGGTCAGGTTGTCTCTTTACCGTCATTTGAGGGTAGATTTAATCCTGCTATTTATCTTGCTTGGGAGTTTGAAGTAGAACAAGTTTTAGTAACCATGACTTTTCCGAACTTGAGCGAGTACGAGCTGCCACTAGAGCATTTATCGGTTTTGCTTTTAGTTTGGTGGAGTGTGCATTGTAAGAAAAATATTGATAACCAACCCACAACTTGGAAAGGTTTGAAAGATGTAATGAGACAACATTTTTCCCTCCTTACTATCGTCGTGAATTGCTTCGCAAATTTGAACAATTTAAACAAGGCAACAACACTGTTCATGCTTACTACAAAGAGTTCAAATCTTATATGCATCATTGTGACATAGAAGAATCTAAGGATGATACAATGAATAGATTTTTGGTGGTTTGAACCATGATATTCAGGAAAGATTTCAGTATATTCCTCGTTGCATTATCGGTATGTATGTTCGTGCTTGTACCTTTGAGAGACAGACACAGGAGGATGCATTGGGTGACTACAACAACTACTATTCCAGTTCATGCTCACCGCCACGGTTGGTTCCTCCACCGCTGCACCTACTAGAGCAGCCCCACCTCGGATTGTGAGCACAAGATCATCTCAAGAGCATGGTGCATTGTCTACGTCTGTACTTACATCAGCTACGCCTTTGCGACAAGGTAACAAAGAAGGTATTGATGATATAACTTTACATGAGAATGATGCATCCGTAGTTAACTTGAATGCATCATGGGTTGAGTTACCTGGTGATTTGAGCACATCACCTATTTTAGAGAATCTTGAAACTGTCATGAATGCGTCATGTGATCAAACAATTGAAATACCAACAATTTTGAGTGCACCCATTGAATTAACTGTTGATGCAAAAGAATCAATGTTTAATCATTTTGATATGACCTCTAATCTTGGTGATGATTCTGTGTCGAATGACTCATTGCATGTTTGCTTATCTAAGCATTTTGTAGCATGTAAATTTGATTCAAATAAGGTTTATTCACCAATGTTGGGATGGTTTAATGATGAACATTGTCAAACTTTTGAAATAAATAAGAGCTTCACTTATATGTGCAAACTGAGTTGCAATATTTTCATGCCTTCTAGTTCTTGTGCTAATTTGTTGGCTTTAGATTTTATGAACTATGCAAGTTACTCATCTATTCATGTGTCGATATGCAAAATTCAAGGAAAGTAAAATGGATGACGATACATATACAACATGTACACCTTGTCTCTTTTGTTAGCCACATTTCAGATTAAGCAACGCCGAGGACGGCTTTGTTTTCAAGAAGGGAGGATGATGAGGACATGACTACCTTGGATAAGACCAAAATATTGCATACATGCATATTTGTCGTGATTTCTAGTGCAACTATTCAATAATTGATGAGGACATCAATACCATTGTTACACCCACAGCCCCTCATCGTTACATATACGGGACCAATTACTAGAGCTCACAAGACGCCAATTAAATTACCAGTACTTTCGCTTTCTTGGTAATGATTTTAATGTTCATGAGAATATGATGCTGCTTAAATTGGATACATTTGTTTTGCTTACAAATGAAGGGCCTAGCTTGGAGAAGGATGAACATTGGAGCAAGAACACGCATGGAGTTGATGGCATGCGCAAGGATCAAGAACGGAGTTACAAGTGATGATTTCAGGACTTTGAAGCCACCAAAAGGAGTGCATGAAGCCTTGGACGAAATATACAAGATGCCACTTCATAATATTCGTCCATAGGCTATTCTAGGTGCTCGTCACCTTATTATTGGGCCAGGCCCATGTAATTTCGAAATACTTAAGTATAGGCTATTTTAGAGTCCGTATGTGTGGGGAAACAAGAGATAGGGTTGGTTTCGACCCCACCCTCAAGGGCCACGAAATTCCTCCTCTTCCCCATATATACAGCCCTTAGGGCACCGCTTAGACTTTGGGATTTGTTTAGTTAAAGTTAGCCATTGCAACTTCGTACTTCGCTTGTGTCCAACGACTGCACCAAGACCGCCACGGATCCCCACCTTTATCCATACTTCATACATACTCACAATATTCAGATTGCTTTTATCATATTCTTGGTTGTTCTTCGATTGCTTGCGTGAATAGACCTTCGTGGTCGTTGATTGTGCTCGGCGTGGTCAATAACCTCTCGAGTTGGTTTAGCGATTGCTAAGGCGCAACGCTGTGCACGCTTGTAGTCGGATCATCAAAGTCGCTCCACCAAATCGATAGTTATCATCTCATCGAAGATCGGGACACCCGCCTCTATCACAAATGCACCAGAATTTTGTCCTCGCTCAATAGGAACACGCCGAGCTCGGCCCATACCGATTCGGAAGGGGCATAGTTGTTGTCGCTGCAGAGGTGCGATAGGTGCAGCCGGCGGTGGTTGTGGAAAACGCTACGAGCAATTCATCAAACTTGCTATCAAGCTTTGTTTCAAACGCCTTCTCAATGCCATCTATCTTCTCCATGGCCTCGTCAAATCTGTTTACCACATCTTGCACCTGTCCAATCATCATTTGCTGAAACTTATCATGTAGCTGTTTGTTTGTCGTTCTCCCAATCAGTCTCATCGGCCTGTTCCTGCCATGATTAGCAGCAATAGAAACACACAAGAATATGATCCTCTGCACTACTAGGAAGTGGTGGTGGTGGTGTGGTGGACAGTCACAAATCCGTGAAGCAAATCTCAAATTCTTACCAGTTCTTACCCAGCAGCAGTGGTGATCGGCAACCGCTGTAGTCAAAACTCTCAAAGCTTGGCTATAGCGATTACCAGGGAGAATCAAACGCATCGACGAGATGTATGTGGAGCTGGGAAGGCTTATAATATGGTAGCAAAAAGGGTCAAGAATAATCAAATCGAGATGCAAAGTTGAATAAACGCCAACGACGGTCTCAGGTTGGTCCTAGGCTAGACCGTGCTAGAGACGCGAGCCTAGAACACTAACAAAATCACGGCATACTGCACGTAAACAAAGGAAAAGCACACTCAATTTTTTTTTTCGCTTTTTTTTTATACCGCTTTTTTTTTGCCTTTTTTTTTTTTTTTTTTGCGAAAAATCACTATAATGGCGAGTGTCTCAAAACTCTTCCCAGGTCAAACTGACAGGATGGGCACGAAATTTTTTCGACCAATTTTTTTTTTTCGACTGCCCGGACCCAAAAACTGGAAACGGGTCAAAAAAAACTTTCTATAACGGCGACTGGCTCAATACGCTTAGAAACACCTAAAAATAGGATAGCCAGAATTTTTTTTATCCCGTGCGTTTTTGGAAAATTTTGGGCCTAAACGGAGGGTGGTTTCCGGACTTCTACGGACGGCAAAAGATTGCTGGAATCCGAAACCTACTCAGACAAGGAAACACGAATCGGAAATTAGATGGATCCCGAAAACAAATCTAATATGCAAGGAACTCGGATTGGTGGTGGATATATGGTGGATCCCGAAAAAAAAATTCAGAGTGTGCTCCTCCCTTGTTTACGTGCAGCGCCGTGATTTTGTTAGTGTTCTAGGCTTGCGTCTCTAGCACGGTTCAGCCTAGGACCAGCACATGCACTGTCGTTGAGCGCTTTCTTCAACTTTGCATCTCTGAATTGATTATTGCCGACCTTTTTGCTACCATATTATAAGCCTTCCCAGCTCCACATACATCTACGCTGTGCGCTTGATTCTCCCCGTAATCGCTATATCCAAGCTTTGAGAGTTTTGACTACAACGGTTGCCGATCACCACCGCTGCCGGGTAAGAACTCGTAAGAATTTGAGATTTGCTTCACGGATTTGTGACTGTCCACCACTCCACCACACCACCACCACCACTTCCTAGTAGTCTGAGGATCATATTCTTGTGTGTTTCTATTGCTTGCTAACCATGGCAGGAACACAGCCGATGAGATCGATTGGGAGAACCCGACAAACAAACAGCTACATGATAAGTTTCAAAAAATGATGATTGGACAGTGCAAGATGTGGTAAACAGATTTGACGAGGCCATGGAGAAGATAGATGGCATTGAGAAGACGTTTGAAACAAAGCTTGATAGCAAGTTTGATGAATTGCTCGCTGCTTTTCCACAACCACCGCCGGCTGCACCTATCGCACCTCTGCAACGACAACAACTACGCCTTTCCGAATCAAGATGGACGAGCTCAACGTGTTCCTATTGAGCCAGACAAAATTCTCGTGCCGCTGCTATCGCTGTTGGTGCTTCTTTGGCTCCTGCCTGCTGCTGCTTTGGTACCGACGAGGATGATTATGTGGAAGATTACGAGGATGAGGTTGATCAACATCGAAACTACGTGCAGCCACCAGCGCCACAACCACCGTGTCGCCCACATGCAAATAATGGCAATATTAGGGCTCCTCAGTACGAGATCATGACCATCTCCCTAAACTGAAATTGAATATTCCACCATTTGAGGGTAGATATGTTCCCGATATATATCTTACTTGGGAGTTAGAAACTGAACAACGATTTACATGTTTACAATATCCCGAGGAGAGACGTGTTCCTGCTGCTTGTTTGTGCTTTCACTAGCTTTGCATGTGTTTGGTGGTCTCAACATTGTAGATTATATCCTGTTCCAGCTACTTGGGCTGCTTTGAAAACTGCTATGCGTGCTCGTTGGTTCCACCATATTATCAACGTGAATTACTTCAAAAATTGCAGCGCTTAAGGCAAGGAAAAATTCTGTAGAAGAATATTATCAGAATTACAAACTGGCTTGATTAGATGTGGTATTGTTGAGGAGAATGAAGCTATGCTTGCACGCTTTCGGGTGGATTAAATAGAGAGATTCAGACCATTCTAGATTATAAGGATTATAATAATATCACTGCGTTTATTCCATCTTGCTTGTAAAGCTGAACGTGAAGTGCAGGATCACAGCATTGGTGCGCACTAACTTTTCTCGCAGGTCGACCTTCATCATGGACACCACGCATCATCTACTTCCACCGCACCATCACCTCCTTCAAAGCCACCTCCAACCGTGATACAAGAAAGCGGCACAACCACCACTATCTCGCCAAGAGCACACCGCCGGCCTGCACAGAGTTCTTCTTCCATGGCGCCAACAGGCACACAAGTGATATTATTTGTCGTCGTTGTAAGGGAAGAGGACATTTTATGAGAGAATGCAAATCTCAGCGTGTGATGGTTGCTACACGAGGATGGTGGGTATGAGTCCGCTAGTGACTATGATGAGGAGACTTTGGCTCTTATTACACATGAGGAACACGGTGGAGATGATTCTGATTATGAGACACAATACATGGCTGTCAAGATGCCGACAGTATGAATGTTTAGTTGCTCAACGTGTTTTGAGTGTGCAGGTTACACAAGCTGAGCAAAATCAGAGGCATAATTTGTTCCATACAAAGGGAGTTGTGAAGGAACGTTCTATTCAAGCCATCATAGATGGAGGGAGCTGCAACAACTTGGCTAGCATGGAGATGGTGGAGAAGCTATCTCTCACCACAAGACCACATCCACATCCTTACTACATCCAATGGTTCAACAACAGCGCAAGGTTAAGGTAACACGTCTGCTCGTGTGCATTTTAGTATCTCTACATATGCTGATTATGTTGATTGTGATGTGGTACCTATGCAAGCATGTTCCTTATTACTTGGTCGACCATGGCAATTTGATAAAATTTCAGACACCATGGTAGAAACAATCAAGATACTCTTGTTCATAAGGATAAAAATATTACTTTGCTTCCTATGACTCCTGAGTCCATTTTGAAAGATGATATTAATAGAGCTAATAAAGCAAAACAGAGAAAAATAAGAGTGAAAATCAGATTGTGGCAAAAGAATTTGAGCAACATATGAAGCCTAATAGTAAACCATCTAGTGTTGCTTCAAAATTAAATTGAAAAGTGCATGTTTACTTGCCACTAAATCGATATTGATGAGCTAGATTTTAGCAAATCTGTTTGCTATGCTTTTGTGTGCAAAGAGGCATTATTTTCATTCGAGGACGTGCCTTCCTCTTTGCCGCCTCGCTGTCACTAACATTTTGCAGAGTTCGCCGACGCCTTTCCAAAGACGTGCACCGGATTACCGCCTATTCGAGGGATTGAGCATCGATTGACTTAATTCCCGTGCTTCACTACCAAACCGTCGCCATACCGCACCAATCCAGAGGAGACGAAGGAGATTATGCGTCAAGTACAAGAGCTTCTCGACAAAGGTTATATACGTGAATCCTTTAGTCCTTGTGCTGTTCCTATTATTCTAGTGCCAAAAAGGATGGTACATCGCGTATGTGTGTTGATTGTAGAGGCATTAATAATATTACTATTCATTATCGCCATCCTATTCCTAGGCTAGATGATATGCTTGATGAATTGAGTGGCTCTACAATATTCTCCAAAGTTGATTTATGAGTGGATACCATCAAATTCGTATGAAATTGGGGGATGAATGGAAAACAGCATTTAAAACTAAGTTTGGATTATATGAGTGGTTAGTCATGCCTTTTGGGTTAACTAATGCACCTAGTACTTTCATGAGATTAATGAACGAAGTTTTACGTGCTTTCATTGGACGATTTGTGGTAGTTTACTTTGATGACATACTGATTTATAGCAGATCTTTGGAGGAACATTTGGAACATTTACGTGTTGTTTTTATTGCTCTCACGTGATGCACGCTTGTTTGGTAACCTTGGGAAGTGCACCTTTTGCACCGACCGAGTGTCTTTTCTTGGCTATGTTGTTACTCCACAGGAATTGAAGTTGATAAAGCCAAGATTGAAGCTATTGAGAGTTGGCCGCAGCCCAAAACGGTCACACAAGTGAGGAGTTTTCTTGGCCTCGCTGGATTCTATAGGCGTTTTGTGAGAGATTTCAGCACCATTGCTGCACCTCTCAATGAGCTTACAAAGAAGGATGTGCCTTTTGTTTGGGGTACCACAGGAAGAAGCCTTCACGGTATTGAAAGATAAGTTGACACATGCTCCTTTACTCCAACTTCCTGATTTTAATAAGACTTTTGAGCTTGAATGTGATGCTAGTGGAATTGGATTAGAGGTGTGTTATTACAAGATGGCAAACCTGTTGCATACTTTTCTAAAAAATTGAGTGGGCCTAGTCTGAATTACTCTACTTATGATAAAGAATTATATGCTCTTGTTCGACTTTAGAAACATGGCAACATTATTTATGGCCCAAAGAATTTGTTATACATTCGATCATGAATCTTTGAAACATATTAAAAGTCAAGCTAAACTGAATCGTAGACATGCTAAATGGGTTGAATTCATTGAGACTTTCCTTATGTCATTAAACACAAGAAGGGTAAAGAAAATGTTATTGCTGATGCATTGTCTCGTCGCTATACTATGCTTTCACAACTTGACTTCAAAATATTTGGTTTGGAGACCATCAAAGATCAATATGTGCATGATGCTGATTTTAAAGATGTATTGCAGAATTGTAAAGAAGGAAGAACATGGAACAAGTTTGTCGTTAATGATGGATTTGTGTTCGTACTAACAAGCTATGCATTCCAGCTAGCTCCGTTCGTCTTTTGTTGTTGCAGGAGGCGATGGAGGAGGACTAATGGGACACTTTGGCGTGAAGAAGACGGAGGACGATTTGCTACACATTTCTTTTGGCCAAAGATGAGACGGATGTTGAGCGCTTTATTGCTCACGCACTACATGTCAAAAAGCTAAGTCACGACTCAATCCTCATGGTTTATATATGCCTTTGCCTGTACCTAGTGTTCCTTGGGAGGATATATCGATGGACTTTGTTTTAGGTTTACCTAGAACAAAGAAGGGGAGGGATAGCATATTTGTTGTCGTGGATAGATTCTCGAAAATGGCACACTTTATACCATGTCATAAAAGCGATGATTCTGTCAATGTTGCTGATTTGTTCTTTCGTGAAATTATTCGCTTGCATGGTGTGCCAAATACTATTGTTTCAGATCGTGATACTAAATTTCTTAGCCACTTTTGGAGATGTTTATGGGCTAAGTTGGGGACTAAACTGCTTTTTAGTACTACTTGTCACCCCCAAACTGATGGACTGATATGGACCGAAGCTCGACGGCGAGATCCGATCCGTTGTTGCGGCCCGACCTTTCACGACACTCCACCTTCAGCAGCAGTAGCCTCTCGCCTCACAAGACGCCGATATGCACGAAATAGAGGATTTGAACTCTTGCGCCCAAAGACGAGAAAATCAATCTCGACAATGATACTCACGCAAAAAACAATTTCTGCAAAGAAATCGCAACATAGAGGTTTTCTAAAGATCCTCTAAAACTTGATACGGTGTCACCCTTGAAAACACATCGTGTCTATTTTATCCAAATATAACCTTGATCAAACGTACATGAATCCTTCCTTCCATGCACACACGTAAAACCCTCCCCATATAATGCATGCACGTTCCATATCTTTTTTCCTCAATCTCATGTTTGTATTTCTTCTTATCAACCTCCGCACTTGGGATAACAGAAACATCACTAACGACTTCATCAACAATTGGATTAATATTGCTAATGATTTGCATGGTCGTATCATCCTCTCCCCTTGAAACGAAACCGCCCTCGGTTTCGAAATCAATTTCTTCAACAATATTTTTATCTCTAGACCGAACGACGATCATAGAAATTTTAGTAGCTTCACCATATTCTTTTTTTTTCATCTTCCTCTTCTTTTATCTTCTTCCGTGTTCACCTCCAAGCAATAAAACGATCTTCACCCATGGGCACGAGGCTGCACAACTTACCCTTCTTGACAATATATGTGTGTGTGGGAAAATCATACACAACATCGTGCTTTTTGTACCACGGCTCGCCCAACAACAAGTGACATGAAATCATCGGTGCCGGAATCACGTCGCACAAAACCTTACAAAAATAATTACCCAACAAAAACGGTACCTTGGTTTGATGTGTAACAGTGAGCACTTCGCGACCCCAACGGAACAAGTATGGTTGTGCTCGTGGTGTCATCGATAGATCTAGCTTCTCCACCATCTCGATGCTTGCAGCGTTGATCAAACTCATGTGGTCGATTGTCATGGCACATGATCTCTCCTGCACCACAACACGAGTATGAAAAAGCCCATCCCATCGACCTTCCTCCTCCAATTGAAATCCATAGCTTAGCTTCCATGATAATCCAGTCATCTAACTCCGCAGTGTCGTGAACAACCTTGCTCTGAATACCACCTGATATGGACCGAAGCTCGACGGCGAGATCCGATCCGTTGTTGCGGCCCGACCTTTCACGACACTCCACCTTCAGCAGCAAGTAGAGTCTCGCTCACAAGCACGCGATATGCACGAAATAGAGGATTTGAACCTTGCGGCCCAGCACGAGAAAATCAATCTCGACAATGATACTCACGCGCAAAAACAATTTCTGCAAAGAAATCGCAACATAGAGGTTTTCTAAAGATCCCTCTAAAACTTGATACGGGTGTCTACCCTTGAAAACACATCGTGTCTATTTTATCCAAATATAACCTTGATCAAACGTACATGAATCCTTCCTTCCATGCACACACGTGTACCCCTCCCCATATAATGCATGCACGTTCCATATCTTTTTTTCCTCAATCTCATGTTTGTATTTCTTCTTATCAACCTCCAGACTTGGGATAACAGAAACATCACTAACGACTTCATCAACAATTGGATTAATATTGCTAATGATTTGCATGGCCAGATCATGGACAAACTGAAGTAGTCAATAGAACATTGTCTACTATGCTTAGGGCTGTTCTAAAGAAAATAAGAAAATGTGGGAGGAATGCTTGCCTCATATTGAATTTGCTTATAATCGCTCATTGCATTCTACTACTAAGATGTGCCCTTTTGAAGTTGTGTATGGTTTCCTACCTCGTGCACCTATTGATTTGTCGCTTCTTCCATCTTCTGAGAAGGTTAATTTTGATGCTAAAGAACGTGCTGAATTGATTTTAAAAATGCATGAGTTAACTAAGGAAAACATTGAGTGTATGAATGCTAAATATAAACTTGCTGGAGATAAGGGTAGAAAACATGTTGTGTTTGCACTGGAGATCTTGCTTGGTTACATTTGCGTAAGGATAGATTTCCTGATTTGCGCAAATCAAAGCTAATGCCACGTGCTGCTGGTCCCTTTAAGGTGTTGGAGAAAATAAATGATAATGCATATAAACTTGAGCTGCCTCGCAGATTTTGGGGTTAGTCCCACTTTTAACTTTGCAGATTTGAAGCCATATTTGGGTGAGGAAGATGAACTTCCGTCGAGGACGACTTCATTTCAAGAAGGGAGGATGATGAGGACATCAATACCATTGTTACACCCACAGCCCCTGCTGCTATACATACCGGACCAATTACTAGAGCTCACAAGACGCCAACTAAATTACCAGTACTTTCGCTTTCTTGGTAATGATTCTAATGTTCATGAGAATATGATGTTTGCCTAAATTGGATACATTTGTTTTGCTTACAAATGAAGGGACTAGCTTGGAGAAGGATGAACATTGGAGCAAGAACAAGCATGGAGATGATGGCATGCAAGGGGGACAAGAATGGAGTTACAAGTGAAGATTTCAGGACTTTGAAGCCACCATAATGAGTGCATGAAGCCTTGGACGAAATATACAAGATGCCACTTCATAAATTTCGTCCAGAGGCTATTCTAGGTGCTGTCTCCTTATTATTGGGCCAGGCCCATGTAATTTCGAAATACATTAGTATAGGCTATTTTAGAGTCCGTATGTGTGGGAAACAAGAGATAGGGTTAGTTTCGACCCTCCACCAAGGGCCACGAAATTCTCCCCTCTTCCTCCATATATACAGCCCTTAGGGCACCGCTTAGACTTTGGGTTTTGTTTAGATCAAAAGTTCGCCATAGCTGCAACTTCACAGATTTCGCTTGTGTTCAACGACTGCACAAAGGCGCCACGTAACCCCACCTTGATCAATAAAGCTTTCATCTTATATTCGCAATATCCAGATTGCAATCTCAGTTTCTTGCTTGTTCTTCGCTTGCTCGCAGGAAATAGACCTCGTGGTCAGGTTGATCGTGTTCGCGTGGTCAATAACCTCTCGGGTTGGTTTAGCGATTGCTATATACGACGCCCTCGCACGTCAGAAGTCGGATCGTCAAAGTCGACTTCCACCAAAGCGAAATCCACCATCTCATCGAAAGACGGGACACCTCTGCCTCTATCATATCCCGTATATGACAAAGAATTATATGCTTTAGTGCGTGTGCTACATGTTTGGGAACATTATCTTAGACCTCATGAGTTTGTCATCCATACCGATCATGAAACGCTTAAGTATTTAAAAGGTCAAACTAAATTGAACAAGCGTCATGCCAAATGGAGTGAATTTATTGAATCTTTCCCATATGTGATAAAGTACATTAAGGGCAAGGAAAATGTAGTTGCTTCACGACTTTCACGATATGCACGCCACACCCAACTTGAGTTGAATGTTATAGGCTTTGAGCACATAAAGGATTTGTATGCTAGTGATCCATCTTTTGCACCTCATTATGCTAAATGTTTGACGCATACATCTTGGGACCAATATTACCTTAAGGATGGTTATCTTATGAGAGCTAACAAACTTTGCATACCCGAGTCTTCTCTTCGTTTGCTACTTTTGCAAGAGGCTCATGGAGGTGGACTCATGGGACATTTTGGACGCGACAAGACCTTCGCCACGCTCTCCAAGAACTACTTTTGGCCCAAGATGTTTCGAGACGTCTCACGCTTCACCACTGATAGAGGTGGGGTGTCCCGATCTTTCGATGAGATGATAACTATCGATTTGGTGGAGACGACTTTGACGATCCGACTACAAACGTGCACGATGTTGCGCCTTAGCAATCGCTAAACCAACTCCGAGAGGTTATTGACCACGCCGATGCACAATCAACCTAACCACGAAGGTCTATTCCTGCAAGCAATCGAAGAACAAGCAAGAATATGATAAAAGCAATCTGAATATTGCGAGTATGTATGAAGTATTGATAAAGGTGGGGATCCGTAAGCGGTCTTGGTCTGGTCGTTGGACACAAAGGAAGTACACGAAGTTGCAATGGCTAACTTTTAACTAAGCAAATCCCAAGGAAAAAGCTACTAGATGGATCTACTTATATAGGAGCAAGGGGTGACGGCCAAGGAGGTGGGAGAACGTCCCAAGGCAGCCTAAAACTAACCCTAGGTCGTACAAGGCCAATGGGCCCAAGTGGAGGTGACGTAACACCTTTGGACTTGTAGTTTGACTCGGATTCTGGTACAGCGTCAGATTGTTTCGTCCATAACTCAACGCTCCGGACGGATTTTAAGGTGATTCAAATTGTGCTGGAAAGAGAATGAAATCTACTTTCCAACAAAAAAAGAATCACCCAATTCGGAGTCCGTATGAAAAAGTTGTTGGCGTTTTGAGTCAAGTATGTCTGTGCAGTCCGAATCTGAATCCAGAACGTGAGAGACTTGGACTCTATCTTCTCTTGGCCCAAAAGTGACGTGAGAAGACTTTTGGAACAGCACCTAAACTTTTCCTTTTCCCTTATCTTCATATGTGGATTGTACAAATGTCCCATACACCTGCAATTAGACAAAAGACAAAAGTATGTGAAGTATTTTTGTTCTGGATAACATAAATACATTATTGAATAGTTTGCACTAGAAATCCCCTGACAAATATGCATGTATTCAATATTTTTGGTCTTATCCAAGGTAGTCATGTCCTCATCATCCTCCCCTTCTTGAAAACAAAGCCGTCCTCGGCGTTGCTTAATCTGAAATGTGGCTAACAAAAGAGACAAGGTGTACATGTTGTATATGTATACGTCATCCATTTTTACTTCCCTTGATTTTTGCATATATGACACATGAATAGATGAGTAACTTGCATAGTTCATAAAATCTAAAGCCAACATATTAGCACAAGAACTAGAAGGCATGAAAATATCGCAACTCAGTTTGCACATATAAGTGAAGCTCTTATTTATTTCAAAAGATTGACAATGTTCATCATTAAACCATCCCAACATTGGTGAATAAACCTTATTTGAATCAAATTTACATGCTACAAAATGCTTAGATAAGCAAACATGCAATGAGTCATTCGACACAGAATCATCACCAAGATTAGATGTCATATCAAAATGATTAAACATTGATTCTTTTGCATCAACAGTTAATTCAATGGGTGCACTCAAAATTGTTGGTATTTCAGTTGTTTGATCACATGACGCATTCATGACAGTTTCAAGATTCTCTAAAATAGGTGATGTGCTCAAATCACCAGGTAACTCAACACATGATGCATTCAACTTAACTAGGGATGCATCATTCTCATGTGAAGTTAAATCATCAATACCTTTACTGTTACCTTGTCGCAAAGACGTAGCTGATGTAGGTACATACGTAGATAATGCACCATGCTCTTGAGATGATGCCGCGCTCACAATCCGAGGTGGGGCTGCTCTAGTAGGTGCAACGGTGGAGGAACCAACCGGCGGTGGTGAGCATGAACTGAATAGTAGTTGTTGTAGTCACCCAATGCATCCTCCTGTAGATCTGCTCTCAAAGGTACAAGCACGAACATACATACCATAATGCAACGAGGAATATACTGAAATCTTTCCTGAATATCATGGTTCAAACCACCAAAAAATCTATTCATTGTATCATCCTTAGATTCTTCTATGTCACAATGATGCATATAAGATTTGAACTCTTTGTAGTAAGCATGAACAGTGTTGTTGCCTTGTTTAAATTGTTCAAATTTGCGAAGCAATTCACGATTTATAGTAAGGAGGGAAAAATGTTGTCTCATTACATCTTTCAAATCTTTCCAAGTTGTGGGTTGGTTATCAATATTTTTCTTACAATGCACACTCCATCAAACTGAAGCAAAACCAAGAAATGCTCTAGTGGCAGCTCGTACTCGCTCAAGTTCAGAAAAGTCATGGTTACTAAAAACCTGTTCTACTTCAAACTCCCAAGCTAGATAAATAGTAGGATTAAATCTACCCTCAAATGACGGTAAAGAGATAACCTGACCATGTGGTTGTGTGTGTTGTCCCAACTCTCGTGCTGGTGAAGATGTGTCCATCGTCCAAGAACTTCTATCTCCAGAACCATGCGGCAGGTGGTGACAGGAAACCGGCGATGTCAAATAACTCTGAAGATTGTGTAAAGCGATTGCCAGGGGAACGTACGTATACACGGTGTAGAAATATGTGGAGCTGGGTTGGCTATATATGGTAGCAAAAGATTAGCAATAATAAATTCAGAGATGCAATGTTGAATAAACGCTCAACGACGGTACTGTGCTGGTCCTAGGCTAGACCGAACTAGAGACGCGAGCCTAGAACACTAATGAGGTCACGGCGTAGCACAACTAGCATCAATGAAGTATACTAAGTAGCTCTTGACAGCAAGATATAAGGGAAGATAATGATGAAAAACAACTGCCAAGCAGGATATACAACAACTCTCTCTCCAACTTTCCTCTTGAAAAGTTTGAGCCAATTTTCTGATAAATTCTTTCAAAGAATGCTACTAACTCAAGCTTTCCAATGCAAAAGAATCACTCAATTCGAGTTGATATGAGGAGTCAAAGAATTCTAAAACCGGCCTGAAAAATTGGAACAAGCGGTGTTCACGAACTTCAGAGGGCAAAAACACCTATTTAGAAGCCGATTTTGAGGTGTGAAATATTGAAGTAGCTTCTGCAACTATTTAGATGCGGCTCGTCTCTACCTTCAATTTGAGTACTCACGGAGTCAAAACAGACTTCAGATGAGGAAGATACACCTGTTTTATCGAATAAAGACGCAAAATGATTCCAATCCGAATTCAGTGTACGAGATTGATTCTAGATAGATCCGTTTTTTCCTCTCTCTTTTTTCTCATGCTTTTTTTTCTTTTTCTTCTCTCTCTTTCTCTTTTTTTTCTTTCCTTTTTCTCTTTTTTTTCTCTATCTTTTTTTTCTCCCTCTTTCCAAGACAAACTAGATAAGATGCAGATTGGATCAGGCGAAGATGTGAATGACCTCAACTATGATTATGACAATGAACAGTGTGTAGCACGTGGTGGAAATTGATGGATGGGATGGTGGACAGCGGAAGGGATAATGATGCAGCGACGGCGTGACTAATGTGAACAGAACTCGAAACTCTAAAGGAACTACACACTAAGACCAAGAATCCATACGGCGATGCAACCGATAATTCAACTATGCAAGCAATGAATAGAAAATTGCAAACGCCAGACCGGCTTGGATAAAGGATGAACAGATCTAACTTTTTGTGGCTTTTTCATGTAATCAGAGGTATGAATGATGATGCGATCTAAACTATGAAAAACTGTAAAATCTCACCGAGCAACCCGAAAACCGATACCACTTGATAGAGGCGGGTGTCCCGATCTTCGATGAGATGATAACTATCGATTTGGTGGAGACGACTTTGACGATCCGACTACAAACGTGCACAACGCTATGCTTAGCAATCGCTAAACCAACTCCGAGAGGTTATTGACCACGCCGAGCACAATCAACTCGACCACGAAGGTCTATTCCTGCAAGCAATCGAAGAACAAGCAAGAATATGATAAAAGCAATCTGAATATTTCGAGTATGTATGAAGTATTGATAAAGGTGGGGATCCGTAAGCGGTCTTGGTCTGGTCGTTGGACACAAACGAAGTAGACGGTTGCAATGGCTAACTTTAACTAAACAAATCCCAAGAAAAAGCTACTAGATGGATCTACTTATATAGGAGCAAGGGTGACGGCCAAGGAGGTGGGAGAACGTCCCAAGGCAGCCTAAAACTAACCCTAGGTCGTACAAGGCCAATGGGCCCAAGTGGAGGTGACGTAACACCTTTGGACTTGTAGTTTGACTCGGATTCTGTGCAGCGTCAGATTGTTTCGTCCATAACTCAACGCCCGGACGGCTTTTAAGGTGATTCCAATTGTGCTGGAAAGAGCATGAAATCTACTTTCCAACAAAAAGAATCACCCAATTCGAGTCCGTATGAAAAGTTGTTGGCGTTTTGAATCAAGTATGTCTGCAGTCCGAATCTGAATCCGTAACGTGAGACTTGGACTCTATCTTCTCTTGGCCCAAAAGTGACGTGAGAAGACTTTTTGAACAGCACCTAAACTTTTCCTTTTCCCTTATCTTCATATGTGTATTGTACAAATGTCCCATACACCTGTAATTAAACAAAACACAAAAGTATGTGAAGTATTTTTGTTCTGGATAACATAAATACATTATTGAATAGTTTGCACTAGAAATCACCTGACAAATATGCATGTATGCAATATTTTTGGTCTTATCCAAGGTAGTCATGTCCTCATCACTTGATAGAGGCGGGGTGTCCCGATCTTTCGATGAGATGATAACTATCGATTTGGTGGAGACGACTTTGACGATCCGACTACAAACGTGCACGACGTTGCGCCTTAGCAATCGCTAAACCAACTCCGAGAGGTTATTGACCACGCCGGAGAACGATCAACCTGACCACGAAGGTCTATTCCTGCAAGCAATCGAAGAACAAGCAAGAATATGATAAAAGCAATCTGAATATTGCGAGTATGTATGAAGTATTGATAAAGATGGGGATCCGTAAGCGGTCTTGGTCCGGTCGTTGGACACAAACGGCACACGGTTGGAATGGCTAACTTTAACTAAACAAATCCCAAGGAAAAAGCTACTAGATGGATCTACTTATATAGGAGGAAGGGTGACGGCCAAGGAGGTGGGAGAACGTCCCAAGGCAGCCTAAAACTAACCCTAGGTCGTACAAGGCCAATGGGCCCAAGTGGAGGTGACGTAACACCTTTGGACTTGTAGTTTGACTCGGATTCTGGTGCAGCGTCAGATTGTTTCGTCCATAACTCAACGCTCCGGACGGCTTTTAAGGTGATTCCAATTTTGCTGCAAAGAGCATGAAATCTACTTTCCAACATAAAAAGAATCACCCAATTCGGAGTCCGTATAAAAAAGTTGTTGGCGTTTTGAGTCAAGTATGTCTGTGCAGTCCGAATCTGAATCCAGAACGTGAGAGACTTGGACTCTATCTTCTCTTGGCCCAAAAGTGACGTGAGAAGACTTTATGAACAGCACCTAAACTTTTCCTTTTCCCTTATCTTCATATGTGGATTGTACAAATGTCCCATACACCTGCAATTAGACAAAACACAAAAGTATGTGAAGTATTTTTGTTCTGGATAACATAAATACATTATTGAATAGTTTGCACTAGAAATCACCTGACAAATATGCATGTATGCAATATTTTTGGTCTTATCCAAGGTAGTCATGTCCTCACTACTTGATAGAGGCGGGGTGTCCCGATCTTTCGATGAGATGATAACTATCGATTTGGTGGAGACGACTTTGACGATCCGACTACAAACGTGCACGATGTTGCGCCTTAGCAATCGCTAAACCAACTCCGAGAGGTTATTGACCACGCCGGAGCACGATCAACCTAACCACGATGGTCTATTCCTGCAAGCAATCGAAGAACAAGGAAGAATATGATAAAAGCAATCTGAATATTTCGAGTATGTATGAAGTATTGATAAATGTGGGGATCCGTAGCGGTCTTGGTCTGTCGTTGGACACAAACGAAGTACACGGTTGCAATGGCTAACTTTTAACTAAACAAATCCCAAGGAAAAAGCTACTAGATGGATCTACTTATATAGGAGCAAGGGGTGACGGCCAAGGAGGTGGGAGAACGTCCCAAGGCAGCCTAAAACTAACCCTAGGTCGTACAAGGCCAATGGGCCCAAGTGGAGGTGACGTAACACCTTTGGACTTGTAGTTTGACTCGGATTCTGGTGCAGCGTCAGATTGTTTCGTCCATAACTCAACGCTCCGGACGGCTTTTAAGGTGATTACAATTGTGCTGGAAAGAGCATGAAATCTACTTTCCAATATAAAAAGAATCACCCAATTCGGAGTCCGTATGAAAAAGTTGTTGGCGTTTTGAGTCAAGTATGTCTGTGCAGTCCGAATCTGATCCAGAACGTGAGAGACTTGGACTCTATCTTCTCTTGGCCCAAAAGTGACGTGAGAAGACTTTTTGAACAGCACCTAAACTTTTCCTTTTCCCTTATCTTCATATGTGGATTGTACAAATGTCCCATACACCTGCAATTAGACAAAACACAAAAGTATGTGAAGTATTTTTGTTCTGGATAACATAAATACATTATTGAATAGTTTGCACTAGAAATCACCTGACAAATATGCATGTATGCAATATTTTTGGTCTTATCCAAGGTAGTCATGTCCTCACCACTTGATAGAGGCGGGGTGTCCCGATCTTTCGATGAGATGATAACTATCGATTTGGTGGAGACGACTTTGAGGATCCGACTACAAACGCAGTGCGATGTTGCGCCTTAGCAATCGCTAAACCAACTCCAAGAGGTTATTGACCACGCCGAGCACGATCAACCTGACCACGATGGTCTATTCCTGCAAGCAATCGAAGAACAAGGAAGAATATGATAAAAGCAATCTGAATATTTCGAGTATGTATGAAGTATTGATAAAGGTGGGGATCCGTAAGCGGTCTTGGTCTGATCGTTGGACACAAACGAAGTACACGAAGTTGCAATGGCTAACTTTTAACTAAACAAATCCCAAGGAAAAAGCTACTAGATGGATCTACTTATATAGGAGCAAGGGATGACGGCCAAGGAGGTGGGAGAACGTCCCAAGGCAGCCTAAAACTAACCCTAGGTCGTACAAGGCCAATGGGCCCAAGTGGAGGTGACGTAACACCTTTGGACTTGTAGTTTGACTCGGATTCTGGTGCAGCGTCAGATTGTTTCGTCCATAACTCAACGCTCCGGACGGATTTTAAGGTGATTCCAATTGTGCTGGAAAGAGCATGAAATCTAATTTCCAATATAAAAAGAATCACCCAATTCGGAGTCCGTATGAAAAAGTTGTTGGCGTTTTGAGTCAAGTATGTCTGTGCAGTCCGAATCTGAATCCAGAACGTGAGAGACTTGGACTCTATCTTCTCTTGGCCCAAAAGTGACGTGAGAAGACTTTTTGAACAGCACCTAAACTTTTCCTTTTCCCTTATCTTCATATGTGGATTGTACAAATGTCCCATACACCTGCAATTAGACAAAACACAAAAGTATGTGAAGTATTTTTGTTCTGGATAACATAAATATATTATTGAATAGTTTGCACTAGAAATCACCTGACAAATATGCATGTATGCAATATTTTTGGTCTTATCCAAGGTAGTCATGTCCTCACCACTTGATAGAGGCGGTGTGTCCCGATGAGGACATCAATACCATTGTTACACCCACAGCCCTCGCTGCTATACATACCGGACCAATTACTAGAGCTCACAAGACGCCAACTAAATTACCGTGTACTTTCGTTTCTTGGTAATGATTCTAATGTTCATGAGAATATGACGCTGCCTAAATTGGATACATTTGTTTTGCTTACAAATGTAGGGCCTAGCTTGGAGAAGGATGAACATTGGAGCAAGAACCAGCATGGAGATGATAGCATGCTAAAGGGGACAAGAATGGAGTTACAAGTGATGATTTCAGGACTTTGAAGCCACCATAATGAGTGCATGAAGCCTTGGACGAAATATACAAGATGCCACTCCATAAATTTCGTCCAGAGGCTATTCTAGGTGCTGCGTCACCTTATTATTGGGCGAGGCCCATGTAATTTCGAAATACATTAGTATAGGCTATTTTAGAGTCCGTATGTGTGGGGAAACAAGAGATAGGGTTAGTTTCGGACCCCTCCACCAAGGGCCACGAAATTCACCCCCTCTTCCTCCATATATACAGCTCTTAGGGCACCGCTTAGACTTGGGTTTTGTTTAGATCAAAAGTTCGCCATAGCTGCAACTTCGCGTTTCGCTTGTGTTCAACGACTGCACAAAGGCATCACGTAACCCCACCTTGATCAATAAAGCTTTCATCTTATATTCGCAATATCCAGATTGCAATCTCAGTTTCTTGCTTGTTCTTCGCTTGCTCGCAGGAAATAGACCTCGTGGTCGTTTGATCGTGTTCGGCGTGGTCAATAACCTCTCGGAGTTGGTTTAGCGATTGTTAAGGCGCGACGCCCTCGCACGTTCAGAGTCGGATTGTCAAAGTCGACTTCCACCAAAGCGAAATCCACCATCTCATCGAAAGACGGACACCTCTGCCTCTATCAAGTGGTATCGATTTCCGTGTTGCTCGGTGAGATTTTACAGCTTTTCGTAGTTTAGATCGAGTCTGTTCTTCATACCTACACCCACAAAAAAGGCAAAAAAAATTAGGGTTAGGTCATCATATCCGAACCAATCGAGCCTTTGCATAATCTTTTTCAGATTTGCGTTGTTGAATTTGCGGTTGCATCGTCGTGTCTAGTTGCTGGTCTTAGAGTCTAGTCTTTAGAGTTTCGAGTTCGGTCATAAGTTGTCACGCCACCGCCGCACCATCATCATCGCCATGCCATCTACCACCACCGCTTATCCGCCACCGCTTGAATCCGTATCCATATACCACCACCGCTGCCATATACCACCACCGCTGCCATATACCACCACCATATATCCACCACCAATCCGAGTTCCTTGCATATTAGATTTGTTTTCGGATCCATCTAATTTCCGATTCGTGTTTCCTTGTCCGAGTAGGTTTCGATTCCAGCAATCTTTTGCCGTCCGTAGAAGAGGTTGGTTTCAAAAAAAAAATCCAAAACGCACGGACAAAAAATTTCTCGCTATCCTATTTTTAGGTGTTTCTAAGCGTATTGAGACAATCGCCGTTATAGAAATTTTTTGACCCGCTTCAGCTTTTGGGTCCAGCAATGAAAAAAAAAAATTGGTCGAAAAAATTTCGTGCCCATCCCGTCGGTTTGACCTGGGAAGAGTTTTGAGACACTCGCCATTATAGTGATTTTTCGCAAAAAAAAGCAGCAAAAAAAAAGAGCGCAAAAAAAAGAGCGAAAAAAAATCAGAGTGTGCTTTTCCCTTGTTTACGTGCAGCGCCCGTGATTTTGTTAGTGTTCTAGGCTCGCGTCTCTAGCACAGTCTAGCCTAGGACCAAAGACAAGATCCGTCGTTGAGCGCTTATTCAACTTTGCATCTCTCGAATTGATTATTGCTTGACCCTTTTGCTACCATATTATAAGCCTTCCCAGCTCCACATACATGTACGCGTATGCTTGACTCTCCCCGCAATCGCTCTATCCAAGCTTTGAGAGTTTTGATTACAACGGTTGCCAATCACCGCTTTGCTCATCGGGTAAGAACTGGTAAGAATTTGAGATTTGCTTGACGGATTTGTGACACCCACCACCACCTCTTGTTAGTAGTCCAGAGGATCATATTCTTGTGTGTTTCTATTGTTGCTAACCATGGCAGGATCACAAGCCGATTGAGACCGATCGGGAGAACATGACGAACAAACAGCTACATGATAAATTTCAGCAAATGATGAGTGGACAGTGCAAGATGTGGTAAACAGATTTGACGAGGCCATGGAGAAGATAGATGGCATTGAGAAGACGTTTGAAACAAAGCTTGATAGCAAGTTTGATGAATTGCTCGCTGCGTTTTCTACAACCACCGCCGGCTGCACCTATCGCACCTCTGCCAGCGACAACAACTATGCCCCTTCCGAATCAGTATGGACGAGCTCAGCGTGTTCCTATTGAGCCAGACAAAATTCTGTGCCGCTGCTCTGCTGTTGGTGCTTCTTTGGCTCGCCATCTGCTGCTGGTGGTACCGAGGAGGATGATGAGTATGTGGGCGATTATGAGGATGAGGTTGATCAACATCGAACTACGTGCAACCACCAGCACCACAACCACCAGGTCGCCCACATGCAAACAATGGCAATATTAGGGCTCCCCTCAGTACGAGATCATGACCATCTCCCTAAACTGAAATTGAATATTCCACCATTTGAGGGTAGATATGTTCCCGATATATATCTTACTTGGGAGTTAGAAACTGAACAACGATTTACATGTTTACAATATCTTGAGGAGAGACGTGTTCTGCGCTTGTTTGTGCTTTCACTAGCTTTGCATGTGTTTGGTGGTCGAACATTGTCGATTATATCCTGCTCCAGCTACTTGGGCTGCTTTGAAAACTGCTATGCGTACTCGTTGGGTTCCACCATATTATCAACGTGAATTACTTCAAAAATTGCAGCGCTTAAGACAAGGAAAAAATTCTGTAGAAGAATATTATCGGAATTACAAACCGGCTTGATTAGATGTGGTATTGTTGAGGAGAATGAAGCTATGCTTGCACGCTTTACGGTGGATTAAATAGAGAGATTCGCACCATTCTAGACTATAAGGATTATAATAATATCACTCGCTTATTCCATCTTGCTTGTAAAGTGAACGTGAAGTGCAGGATCGACAGCATTGGCGCCGCACTAACTTTTCTCGCAGGTCGACCTTCATCATGGACACCACGTGCATCATCTACTTCCACCGCACCATCACCTCCTTCAGTGCCACCTCCAACCGTGATACAAGAAAGGTGCACAACCACCACTATCTCGCCAAGAGCACACCGCCGGGCCTGCACAGAGCTCTTCTTCTTCTATGGCGTCAACAGGCACACAAGTGATATTATTTGTCGTCGTTGTAAGGGAAGAGGACATTTTATGAGAGAATGCAAAATCAGCGTGTGATGATTGCTACGAGGATGGTGGGTATGAGTCCGCTAGTGACTATGATGAGGAGACTTTGGCTCTTATTACACATGAGGAACACGGTGGAGATGATTCGATCATGAGACACAATACATGGCTGTCAAGATGCCGATGGTATGAATGTTTAGTTGCTCAACGTGTTTTGAGTGTGCAGGTTACACAAGCTGAGCAAAATCGAGGCATAATTTGTTTCATACAAAGGGAGTTGTGAAGGAACGTTCTATTCAGCGCCATCATAGATGGAGGGAGCTGCAACAACTTGGCTAGCATGGAGATGGTGGAGAAGCTATCTCTCACCACAAGACCACATCCACATCCTTACTACATCCAAT